>JAVJIF010013488.1:0-65322 GCA_038442645.1 Agave tequilana
TGTGGCTAAAGGTTTCACTCAGAAGGAAGGCATTGATTATAGAGAAACCTTCTCTCCAGTATCAAAGAAGGACTCTCTTAGAATCCATTATGGCACTTGTAGCTCATTATGATTTAGAGTTACATCAAATGGATGTGAAAACTGCTTTTCTAAATGAGAGTTGGATGAGGAAATTTACATGGAGCAACCTGAAGGGTTCGCAAAGAAAGGAAAAGAACACTTGGCTTACAAATTAAAGAAATCCATATACGGACTTAAACAAGCTTCCAGGCAATGGTATATAAAGTTTAATGATACCATTACCTCTTCTTTCGGATTTACAGAAAAACACTGTTGATCAGTGTATATATCTGAAGATCAGGGGAGCAAGTTATATGTTGGTTCTGTATGTGGAGGATATATTGTTAGCCAGTAGTGATATTGGGTTGTTGTATGAAACTAAAGGTTATCTTACCGAGAACTTCAGATGGTTGATATGGGTGAGGCAGCTTATGTCATTGGCATAGAGATCTTCAGGGATAGATCTCGAGGATTGCTAGGACTGTCTCAGAAAGGAATATATTAATCGAGTCTTGGAAAGATTTCATATGGAATTGTGTTCAACCAGTGTGCACCCATCATGAAGGGTGACAAATTAAGTAAAAGCCAGTGTCCCAGAAATGACTTAAAAAAGGGTCAAATGCAGGAAAGTCCGTATGCATCAGCTGTTGGGAGCTTGATGTATGCACATACTTGTACCAGGCCAGATATCAGTTTTGCTGTTAGGGATGCTGGGAAGATACCAGAGCAATCCAGGAATGGAGCACTGGAAATTAGCTAAGAAGGTTATGCGGTATCTTCAAGGGACGAAGGACCATATGCTCACTATAGGAGATCAGACCAGTTGGAGGTGATCGGCTATTCGGACTCAGATTTGCTGGTTGCCCAGATAGCAGGAAGTCTACTTCGGGTTTCATTTTCTTGCTAGCAGGTGGGGCAATTCGTGGAAGAGTGTTAAAGCAGTCTATCACTGCTTCATCCACGATGGAGGCTGAGTTCATAGCTTGTTTTGAGGCCACAATCATGCATTATGGTTAAGGAATTTTATCTAGCACTTGGTGTAGTTGACTCTATTGCCAGGCCGCTGAAGATATATTGTGACAATACAGCAGCCGTTTTCTTCTCTAAGAATAGAAAGTACTCTAATGGTTCCAGACACATGGAACTTAAGTACTTGGTGGTTAGAGAAAGAGTTCAGAAACAGAAGGTGTCAATTGAAAGTATAAGTACCACTTTAATGGTTGCTGATCCAATGACCAAGGGATTGCCTCCAAAGACATTCAAGGAACATGTTGTAAGAATGGGTCTTTTGAGCAATGTGTAAATGTATGTTTTGGTACTTGTATAATTGACAATATTGCGCAATAAAAGTTTGTTTCTGTATTTCTTGTTATCCAATTATGTGTGCACATATTATGTATGGATGTTTGTTAAACAGTAAATGTCTTACAAGACAATTACAGGGTCATTTTGGTTATGGACTCAATTAGTAAGGGTATCAATGTTGTGGTACATAGAAGGGAGTATGACGTGGATGTTGTATAACCGCTATGACTCGCATTGGTGGTCCAAGCTAATTGCAGTATTACAGTATTTCATATTTGGCTTATCAGTTGTTGTTTTTAAAATTCGTGATCACGTGTCAAGATTTTTCAGTATGGAATCCAATGGAGTCATAATGTTTTGAAAATGAGTCTTTTCTTTTATTTGTTTTCTAAAGTTTTAACTAATCGGTTAGTGGTCCAAGTGGGAGAATGTTAATCTCACATCATGGTGGGCCCACTTAACCTTGGTTAATTATGGATTCCTAATTAAAGTTAACTGATATAATAAGATGCCCATATTAAAGTCACATTTATATAGTCTATATAATCTCTTGAGATATAAGGGTACCATGATGGATGGGTTTATTTCAAGGGTTTATTTGCAAATGTGTGACCCACTTTTCTCCTCCTGCAAAGAAATACAAAACCTCTCTCTCAATTTTGAGAACCCCATCAGTAAAAGAAAATCTGAAAGTTTTGTGCAAGGAAAAGGAGACAGAGAGAAGCAGGTTATTTGCATTAGGGTTTGTAGGATCAAAGGAAGGAATCGAGATCTTCTTCAACCTTCATCTATTGTTCATCAATGGCTTCAGGTATGGGAATTTAAGTATATGTGTTTTTGATTATGTATTCAATTCTTGAGATGATTGATTCTAAATTCATGGCTGTTAATTCACATTAAGTTTATTTTAATTCTTGCACATCAAACTAAGAATACAATAGAGCTAAAAAAATATCAATCAAAGATATCCAAAATCCAATACAATATTGCCGATATATATTAAAATCATTGATATTTGAAATCATACTTGGTTTTAAGAAATTCGTATCTTTGTCAAGTGAGACCATGTTTTAATAGCCCAATATCTCATGACTATCATAAAATGTAAGCGCTCAGGTACATTCTTGAGAAGCTTCGGTTCATACGCGAAATCAAAGTTTTGTAAGAAGAACAATGTCAATATTATTTATGAAAAAAACACAGACAAGTATAACATGAAAATATGTTGGGATTAAATAGTTCTCAAATGAAATTTCATAGTTTAATAAACTATTAAGAAATATTTAAAATAGCTAATTAGAACTCTAGTTACGCGCATAAAAATGAAGGAAAAAAAATAATAATAAAAAGTCATTTAGTGTTCTTGCTTTTTTATTTTTCCAACAATTGTCAATGACGAATCTCCGGGTTGTTGGACACACGAGCTCTAGGCTTGACTTGGTAAACTAAAGTTGAGAGAGTAGAGTGAAGACTTTTTAAGAAAGAAAAGTAGAGAAGAGCTGGAGAGAGTCGAGGTTAGAGTTGGTTAACTCCTATATCAATTTTGAGCTGGTGTAGGAGTTAGTACTTGCCTCAAAAAAAAATAAGGTCAAAATATATATTATTTTTTAAAAGAACATCAACTCTTCTCTTGACAAACTCTACCATAATTATATTTTACTCTTGTAAAATTTTAGTGTTTGAAGAAGTTAATAAGAGTTAGATTTAAGAAACCTAACTCTTGCTACTCTTGTTGGCAAGTGGAATCAATTCAGGAATTAAATTCTTACTAACTCTTACCAAATAATCAAAAATTAGTTAACAAATAATAATAACAATTAGACTAGCCCCAAAACTATTCTTAAAGTCAAGAATTCACTTTTCGCTTAAGAGTTATCAATCCACCAAAACATTAGAATTAACTATTCTTTTTCTTTCATTCTCATTTTTTTACTCTCACTAATTTTAGCTCCATCCAAACAATCAAATAATCTACTTCTAACTCCTAATTCTTTTTTTCCCACAACACTAGCCTAGCCCCAAACTACACTTGCCAAAGATTGTCTAAGTGGCAACAATATACATAGGCAAATAGCTACTGGATATCAGGTTCGATCAATTAATAACCTATATCCACTATCCACACCAGGGTTATCTTTTGGGTATACTTGGTTACCAAACAACTGCTATATTAAAAAAATTTATTAAAATCGAATAAAGTGAGATTTTCTTCTTTGACTATTTTGTAAAAAAAAAAAATCTGTATTATATTTCTTCATTTGAGAGAGAGCAGTGCCCGCTCGTCGCAGTGCTTCCCCGTCACAGCCCCCATCTCTATCCTCCCATGCCGCATCTCTATCCTCATCCCCCAACCTCCGCTTCTTCTTTCTCTTTTAACTTCCTCCTCGTTTTGATCAATTTCTATCGCCACTGATACGCTAGGAATAATATAATATGGTGAGCGGCACGGTCAGACGTCTCACGACTTACAGATCCTCACGCGCACAAGTGTACTGGCAAGCGAGGACATGTACATCTTTTCCATTTAAGCCTCCTGAGTTTCTCTATTTATGACTTCATGCGTTTTGCTTGGAACTTTCTACTCTCTATCCTCTGCGGATCGACGACCTGAGGGTTTCTAATTTCATTTATTCATTCATTATATTATGTTTTTTCCTTTCTTCTTTCCTCTCTCTCTCTCCCGTCGCCGACGCTGGAGAATAGGATCGGATCAAAGGCCCTTTAACGAGATCAAGAAACTCACACAGTCCTTAAGACCTTATCTCTTTAATCCATCTATCGGCTTTCTGAAAAGAACAATTTTTTTTTTTTTTTGGTTTTCGTTGGACCGCAGAATCATCTGCCATTTGATGAGATTCGAACTGACTTTGGCAGCTTAATATTTAATATAAGATAGGTGAGTTCGTCAATTAGTTGGTACATCTGTTCACATTCTGAAGACACTCGAAGATCCAACTTTCTTTTTTTTTTTTTTGGGGGCTAATTACTGGGCAGATCCATTCTCAGAAGAAATTGCCTAGAGATCTTATAAGATCCTGAACTCTTCTTAAAAATTAAACTCTTTTTCTAATGTTTTACAAAACTCCCTAATTATCATAATAAAATAAAGTTCTAATCAAGTAAATCTGGAAGGATATGCAATTGTCCCCCCAAAAAAAAAACATTAATATATGATCACAAATTACTTTCCTTCTTTTGTGGGCCTGTATGGTTGACAGTGGAAGTGAGGAAGTAAGGAAGTAAGGAATTGGTAATAGTTCCCTTGGAACTTAGGAATTGGTTAGTAAGTTTTCCGGTGTTTGGATGTTATTAGGAAGTGTGATTTGGAAAATGTTATGTCTTTTCCGGTGTTTGGATGGTAATGTGAAAGTGAAAGTGGAAAAGTTGACCACAAAGTTGATCGCAAAATAATATTAAAATAAAATTAATTAAGAAAATAAAAAATAGACTGTGATTAGAATGCAAGTGAGATTTACATGATCAAAAAATTAACTGTTTTGTGTTACAACTTATTATAATGAGATTACATGATCACAAAATTAACTGTAGTACTTTGGAAGTGAGGAAATGGTTGTGTAAAAAGAGAAAGAGAGAAGGAAAAAGAGTTTCTTATTTTCCTTTTCCGGTGTTTGGATAGATAAGAAAGTAATCAATTATACTTCCTCATTTCCTTAATTCCGTCAACTTCCTTGCATCCAAACCCACCCCCCAAATGTATCTCTTATTTATTGATTGTCATCGACACATTTTAAAGATAGTACGTAGTAACTTTACTGTTACTGATTCCAAAGAATTCTTTAACTATTAAGGATGAGAGTATTAATTATCCTTTTATTTGTGTAGAAGACAAACCAGGAGAATGAATAATGAGGTATGTAGTTGATTCCTCTTTGATTTCGCCAACTATTTCAACAAACTAGAACCTTCTTCAAATTAATTCATGCACACACCATTGTAACCGTGTAACGTAATCTTCTCTTGAAGAAAAAATAGTTACAACTTTAAGTGAATTCAAGTCCGAGTAAAGTAAAAATTCAGCTTGCTTCTATGAGTCATCTTCTAATAAAGTTAAAAAACAAGGAAATTATGCAATCTTGTATACATTCTCATAGACCGTCAAACTTAAAGTCTCGGCTCCCTCCCTTGGTGCAAGTCACCTTTTAAGTTTCATCAATCCTGTCTTGTTTATAATAATTTCTTCTTAGTTATAATAATATCTACCGTGAAATAAAAGCATGTGTCACACCATGAAGTTTTAAAAAAGGTAATTGAATACAGATTAAGACATAATGTAAAATATCAGAGAACCAGTTTGAGTTCATGTCGAGACGATCGACGACAGAGGCTATTCATTTGCTTTGTCAACTTATAAAGCGATTTCGAGAGAGAAGAAAAAATTTGCATATGGTCTTCATTGATTTAGAAAAAGTTTATGATAAGATACCAAGAGAGATATTATGGGGGACATTGATGAAAAAGAGAGTTTTCATCAAATATATTGACATAATCAAGGACATGCATGATGGAGTAGTGGCAAATGTCAGAACTTGTGGATACATGACAAGTGATTTTTCTATCGCAGTTATATTGCATCAAGTATCTGCGTTGAGTCCATTCTTATTTGTCATAGTGATGGATGAGCTTACTAGAGCTATTCAGTATGAGATACCGTGGTGTATGCTATTTGCTAATGATATTGTCCTAGTTGATGAGACGATGACTATTGGAAAATGTCAAATTGGAAGTATGGAGACAAACTCTAAAATCTCGAGGTCTTAAATTAAGTAGGGTCAAAACAGAGTATATAGAGTGCATATTCAGTAAATAGTGAATCCGAGACTATAATATTGTGACACTAGACAGATAATAAATATCGATGAGCAGTCATTTTAAGCACTTGGGTTCTATTATCTAAAAGGATGGAGAGATCAAAAGTGACGTCAACCATAGGATCCAAGCTGGCTGGTTGAAATGGAGAAGTGCAACAAGAGTTTTATGCGACTGTAACATTCCGTTATAACTGAAGATAAAGTTTTATGGGACTGCTATTAGGCCAGCTTTATTATATGGCACAGAATGTTGGGTTATAAAGAGATATCATGCCCAGAATATGAGTGTACGGAGATGTACATGCTTCGTTGGATGTGTGGTAACACGATGAGAGATAAAGTGAGAAATAAGGATATTCGTACTAAGATAGGCGTATCCCTTATAAAAGAGAAGATGAGAGAAAACCGCCTACGATAATTTGATTATGTGCGACGTAAACCTACAATGCGTCAGTCTGGCGAGTAGAGCGTATCAAATTAGGGCAAGTTAAAAGAGTGCAGGAGAGACTGAAGAAAGCATGGATGGAGGTGATACGACAAGATATAAGGTTAAAGGTCTTAATGAAGGCATATTGCTCAACAGGAATAAGTAGAGAAAGTAGTGTTAGATCTAAATTATTCCATACAAGATCTACATATACTGTAAGCCTCTTTATCATGATCAAAGGGAAGGAGGGTTTTAGGCATACCTGATTCCATCACGAAGAGGATGCCGAAGGTTGCACGATCTCGAGGACGCCGGGTTGAGGGAGAGGATTCTTCTCTCAGCCACCAAGTTCTCTTATTTATTCTTAGAGGAGATGAGAGGCCTCCAAGAGAGAGATGTTATTGTTGTTGTTGGTGGTGGAGAGGGAACCCTACTCATGGTATATATAGCATCAAGAAACCCTAGTTCAACTCATCATAGATTTAGGCCCTTGATTTATAACACGAGTTCCACACGTGTGATGAGTCCCACATTCTAATTTAAATACACTCATGGCTAAGTGTAATTGAAAATGTGTCTAGACCCAAACCATTTAGGTTTGATCAATTCTTTATTGGGTCAAACAACATAGGTTAATTTAAGTAGGGTCAAAACAGAGTATATAGAGTGCATATTCAGTAAATAGGGAATCCGAGACTATAATATTGTGACACTAGACAGATAATAAATATCGATGAGCAGTCATTTTAAGCACTTGGGTTCTATTATCTAAAAGGATGGAGATATCAAAAGTGACGTCAATCATAGGAGCCAAGCTGGCTGGTTGAAATGGAGGAGTGCAACAAGAGTTTTATGCGACTGTAACATTCCATTATAACTGAAGATAAAGTTTTATGGGACTGCTATTAGGCCAGCTTTATTATATGACACAGAATGTTGGCTATAAAGAGATATCATGCCCAGAATATGAGTGTAACGGAGATGTACATGCTTCGTTGGATGTGTGGTAACACGATGAGAGATAAAGTGAGAAATAAGAATATTCGTACTAAGATAGGTGTATCCCTTATAAAAGAGAAGATGAGAGAAAACCGCCTACGATAATTTGATTATGTGCGACGTAAACCTACAATGCGTCAGTCTGGCGAGTAGAGCGTATCAAATTAGGGCAAGTTAAAAGAGTGCAGGAGAGACTGAAGAAAGCATGGATGAAGGTGATACGACAAGATATAAAGGTTAAAGTGTTAGATCAAAAAATTTATTCTATGCAATATCTACATAAGCCTCTTTATCATGATCAAAGGGAAGGAGGGTTTTAGGCACACCTGATTCCATCACGAGGATGCCGAAGATTGAACGATCTCCAAGACGCCAGAGTTGAGGGAGAGGATTCTTCTCTCCAGCCACCAAGTTCTCTCCTTTATTCTTAGAGGAGATGAGAGGCCTCTAAGAGAGATAGTTATTCTTGTTGGTGGAGAGGGAACCCTACTCATGGTATATATAGCATCAAGAAACCCTAGTTCAACTCATCATAGATCTAGGCCCTTGATTTATAACACGAGTTCCACACGTGTGATGAGTCCCACATTCTAATTTAAATACACTCATGGCTAAGTGTAATTGAAACGTGTCTAGACCCAAACCATTTAGGTTTGATCAATTCTTTATTGGGTCAAACAACATAGGTTAAGTGGGCGGGTGCAAATATCCAATTGACTTGAGTAGGCCCAAAAATAAGTTAGACTATAAAACAAAATAAGTCTAACAATCTCCCACTTGGGCCAAGCAAGTCATACTGAATAGATATTATGCATAACTTTATGACGTCAAAACTTTAACCGCCGACAAACCACGTTTCAAAACAATCTGGTCCATTAAGTATCCTGCCACTGAACATGGCGATCGTTCCTTCTGTATAATCGAGGTAGGACCTTCCACATCACAAGTTTCAGAACCCCTAACGACATAGATCAAATGTGGACGTGTGGCATGAAAATGTCCTCTGATCAAATAAGGTACAATTCCAACTGGTTTCCACTTTATGACTCCAACGAGTCTAGCCTTATGACTCCAACGAGTCTAACTTTATGACTCCAACGAGTCTAACTGCTAATTCAACAAACTCAAATGCGCAAAAGTAAACTTTAGGAAAAGCAGTTATAAATTTATTTATCAGAATCAACAAATATCCATAAGGTGCACTTAGAAATAATGTCTGTTACATAAAATTATCCACTCCCACAAAATCAGGATATCATAATGACTAGTCATCCCCATATGAACAATATGCTCTAAGAATACTTTAGGTGAAAGTCCTTTAATGAGTGGATCTGTAATGTTAAGAATAGTGTCATCACTATCAAACAGACAAAATATGATTCTGAATTTTATCATTGATGACAAGAAACTTGATGTCGATATGCTTCGACTTTGCTGAACTCTTGTCACTATTACAGTAGAGCTTTATAGCTCTTATTGTCACAGTGTAGCTGTAATGGCCTCTCGACTAAATCCATTCCTACAATAAGAAAATGTAAAATAAAGTGGACTTCCTATTGTCGATACATCCAGCATAATCTGAATCCGTGTATCCAATCAGCTGCAACTGATCAGATTTCATGTAGTCTTTTATTGATATCGCATAACCTTCTTGATAGTCTTCCAGAGATCAATCCCATGATTGATCAAGTTTCTGTCAAGTTTCTCAACGGTATATGCTATGTCTGATGGGTACAAACTTGAGCATACATCAGACTTCCAACCGCCATTGCATATGGAATGTCTTTCATTTGCTCTTTCTGTAGATCGTTCTTGAGACATTAGAGTAAACTCAACTTATCTCCCTTAGAGCAATTCTTCATGCCACATCTATCTAGCACCTTATCGATATAGGGCTTTTGTGATAAACCTAATATTCCACGTGTCCTATCACGTTGAATCTGGATGCCTATCACAAAAGAAACTTCTCCAAGATCTTTCATCTCAAAGTTCTTTGAGAGAAGACTCTTAATGTCAAGTAAAAGAACCATATCGTTACTTGCTAGTAGAATGTCATGTACATATAGCATAAGAAATATAAGTCTACTCTCTTTAAATTTATGGTGAATACATTGATCAACTATATTTTCCTTAAAATCAAAGTCGGATATTACTTGATCAAATTTCAAATACTATTGACGGGATGCTTGCTTTAAACCATAAATGAATTTCTTTATTTGCAAACCAAATATTATGAAACCTTCAGTTTAAAAACTTTCTGGTTGCACCATACAGATTTCCTTCTCAATGTTACCATTAAGAAAGGCAATCTTAACATCCATTTGGTATAACTCCAGGTCAAAGTGAGCCACCAGTGCCATAATAATCCTAAAAGAATGCTTCATGAAAACTAGGGAGAAAGTCTCCATATATTAGTCAATGCCCTTTCTTTGAGTGAATCCCTTTATGACAAGATGTGCCTTATACCTTTTGACATTACCTTTCGAATCCCGCTTGGTTTTGAATACTCATTTATAACCAATCGGTTTCTTTCCTTCAGGCAACTCTACTAAATCCCAAACATCATTGTCCTTTATGGATTTTAACTCATCTTTCATGACATTTGACCACTTAGTGGAGTGAATGT
Organism: Agave tequilana; assembly: GCA_038442645.1. Classification (NCBI taxonomy): domain Eukaryota; kingdom Viridiplantae; phylum Streptophyta; class Magnoliopsida; order Asparagales; family Asparagaceae; genus Agave; species Agave tequilana. Next base: position 10,247 of record JAVJIF010013488.1, read on the forward strand.
TGAGTTTGGCCTCATTCAAGGATGTGGGGTCATCCTCTAGCCTTATGTCAAACTCATGCTATTAAAGATAAACTATATATAGTCATTTGCAATGACTGATCTCCTCTCTCTAGTTGATCTCCTAGGCACTTGTGGTTGAGAATTTTCAGTTTCTACCTTACCAACATGATCTACTTCAGGATGAACTGTATATGTATCTTATAAGGATGCAACTGTATTTTCATCTTGAAGTCGAACAACTACTTTATCATTTGGAACAATTGTCATGGGTATAACAATATGTCCTTTCTTAAATATGAAATCTTTATGTAGTTGACTCCCACTGTTCTGAATATTCTCAAAAAAATTTAGCAATCCGTCTTTATGTTCTTAGTGGAGGGACAATATAACTTAAAGCCTTTATACCTCTCAGAATACCCTACGAATAAACAGCTAACTGTCCTTAAGTCCAACTTCTTCTCATATGGTATATATGGCCGAGCTTCCGCTGGACAACCCCAAACATGTAGATGCCTAATACTGAGAGATTTCCCAGTCCATAACTCATATAGGGTTTTAGTTACTGTTTTGCCAGGTACACTATTAAGGAGGTGACAATCATCTTTAAGGCTTCAATATATAATGACTCTGGTAGAGTAGTGTGAGCTATCATACTCCCAACCATATCCTTTAGTGTGTGATTTTATCTCTCAGTAATACCATTTTGACGAGGTGTCCCTGATATGGTGTACTAAGCGACAATACCACTCTTTCAGAAATTGACAAATGATTCTGGACATTTACCTGATTCGTCATATCTATCATAGTACTCACCACCATGATCAGATCTAACGGCTTTAAACATGTCCAATGATTGGGATTTCTCATGAAACAAGTGTAGGTACCTATAACGAGAGTAATTGTCTGTAAAAGTGATGAAATATTCATGACCATTCCAAGAAGCTGTAGGGAATGGACCACAAATGTCTGTATACACCAAATTAAGACACCTGAACTTCGTCTAGTACCAAACTTTCTAATGTTTCTTTAATTAATTTTCGCTTAGTGCCTATGCTATTCACATATAGAGATTCAGTATATAAAGCATGAAGTTTCAATTTATATAGCCATCAATCAGAATTCTAGTACCAACAACTTTAGGTTTGGAAAGTAGACTAAGCATTTCATTATCAAGAGTGACAGCAAAACTAGATCTGTCTAACAAATGAAATAGAAATATGATTCCGCCTAAAAGGACGGTACATATAAAGTCTCATCCAAATCTAAAACAAAAAAAAACCAGAATCTAATTTAAGCCTACAAACTCCAACAACTTTAATTGCAACTTTATTTCCATCACCCATGTATACGTATCGCTCAGCTGGACTGGGCCTCCTTTGGGTTTGGAAGTTCCGCAGTGAATCGCTTATGTGAATTATCTATTCATGGCACTATAGCTAAATTAATCTCAGAACAAACATAAATATGAGATATACCCACTAAATATCCATTTCTGACACTTTATGCATTCCTACTTGAGGTGACTTACTTGCTTACAGAAGAAGCATGCAATGACCTTAGGCTATTATTTTTTTTTTTTGCACTTTTGCCACTTAGGATCAGCCACTGTAGTGATGTTTATGTTCCTCCCTTTAGTTTCACTTTTCTTTTCTTATTAGAAGTTTACCCTGGATGCTAAGTGAGCACTGACTTTATCGGGCATAGCACTTCTAATAGTTATAGGAATAGTGTACTTTATGACCATTAGACACCTCTTGTAAGATCTCTCCCACTTATCATAATTGACCTTTTCTTTACTGAACTTTTATTAGTGATAGTAGAGATCCATCAATCTTTAAGGTGTACTCTAGGTGCATGAATTCAAGAACGATCATTTACGTGGTCTTACCACTTCTTAAAGTTTGTACCATTCAATTTAAACTACATAAGTGTACAATTTCTCATCAGTTTAACATAAACATTGCATTTAATAAAATTCTATTGTAATAGCCATAAAAAATGAATTTAGAAAATGCAACCAGTTTAACCGATAGAGCTGCCGATTAAACTTTCAGAACAAGTTGTGTCTCTATATGCCAACACTGTACTGACCCAATATAGATATCCTAAAGTCTAGGTCCTATGTAAGAGAACAGCCTTCCTTTGGGCCGACTGTCACTTTATAGGATTGGTCCTAAAATTTAAGTAATCTATATTGGCCATATAATATATGTAATGACCCGGCCATAATGACAAACTTCCTTTGGGCCGATTGCCACACGCATGGGCCACACAAATTTATGCATCTGTATTCTTGTTCCGCCATCGGACTAGTTGATGAGGGTAATGCAATATGGGCCAATAGTGTGACAACCTTCCTTTGGGCCGATTACCACACATCAAGGTTCTCCCACTTGCATTACCCACATCAAGTATCCGACGCCGTACATAATTCGGCCAAACAATAGTCTTCCTTTGGGCCGGCTATTGTCCGCATGAACTACATACGCAATTAAATAAGCTCTTTTATAAATTCTTTAGCTTGAACATGTATATATCTTTATATGTGTGTTATTAACTGTAATAAACACCAATATTCATTATGCTAGACAATATAAGCAATATAATATTGATGATAAAGCGGAAGCATGTAAGGGTACACATAACCATGATAAACAAATACTTCAATGCCTTCTTTATGTCAACTAACTACTGTTTTGTCATGTCTAATGCCTGTAATACTGTAGTGCTCGTCAAGAGCTTCGAAACGACTGTTTACATGCCCAAAACAGAGGTCGTATGAGCCCGTAACGGCTAATTGAAGTTTCTATTGGCAAAACGAGTCTGCAGTGCTTATCGGGTCTGAATCAGACCCGACCCGCAATGGTTAAGTTATTGGTTTCCTTTCTTATTGGGCTGGGTTTAAATAAACTGAATAAAAACCCAATTAGCTTTATGTGAGATTGATTGGGATTAGGTTTCTTTATTTGAGTAGAATTCTATCCCAAAATATCCTTAATAGACTAGAATTATATCTCAATCATAATACTCAAATCAATCTCAACAATCCCAATTGAAAATTAATATGAGATTAATTAGGAGTAAGTTTCCTTATTAGAGTAAAATTCAATCTCTAAATTTTTGAATCCTAATTAATCTCATAATCCCAAATTAAGGAAACCCTAAATAATTAACCATTTTTTTTTTTAAATTTAAATTATTCTTCGCAATACCCGGTTTGCCTTACATGTGCATGCATGCAGACACATGTCTGCATGCATGCAGGCCATGCCTTTTTTTTTTTTGTTTAATAACTTTACAGCATGCGCTGGTTTAATAACTTTACAGCATGCGCTGGAAACCAGCGCATGCAATCTAAAATCTTTTTTTTTTTATTTTTTTAATCCTGCATTCAAGTTTCTTCCATGCAGCCGATCAAGCAGTGTACCCTTTTTTTTTTTTTTTTCCTTCGTTGCATGCAGGCGCCTGCAAGCGCCTGCATGCACACAGGCAGGCAATTTTTTATTTTTTTTAAAAATCTAAATAACACACAAATCAAAATTTCATAAAAATATATACATGCGAAATTCAATAAAAACACTCCTTTTAATCTTTTGATCCAACATATGAGACACAAAAATATTTATTGAATCAAAGGAGATATTTTTATGATATTTATAAATCGAGATCATAATTTCTGTAGATCCCTATGATCTGATAAAGAGGAGGCTCTGATACCAATTGTTAGATCAAAAATTTATTCTATGCAATATCTACATAAGCCTCTTTATCATGATCAAAGGGAAGGAGGGTTTTAGGCATACCTGATTCCATCACGAGGATGCCGAAGATTGAACGATCTCCAAGACGCCGGAGTTGAGGGAGAGGATTCTTCTCTCCAGCCACCAAGTTCTCTCCTTTATTCTTAGAGGAGATGAGAGGCCTCTAAGAGAGATAGTTATTCTTGTTGGTGGAGAGGGAACCCTACTCATGGTATATATAGCATCAAGAAACCCTAGTTCAACTCATCATAGATCTAGGCCCTTGATTTATAACACGAGTTCCACACGTGTGATGAGTCCCACATTCTAATTTAAATACACTCATGGCTAAGTGTAATTGAAACGTGTCTAGACCCAAACCATTTAGGTTTGATCAATTCTTTATTGGGTCAAACAACATAGGTTAAGTGGGCGGGTGCAAATATCCAATTGACTTGAGTAGGCCCAAAAATAAGTTAGACTATAAAACAAAATAAGTCTAACATAAAGATCTTAATGAAGGCATATTGCTCGACAGGAATAAGTGGAGAAAGTTGATCTATGTGTCCGATCTAACGTAATTCTCTTTTGGTTCATGTAGCCTACCCAAAGCGCTTGGGACAAATGGCTTAGTTGTTGTTCTTGTTGTAGGGTTTCAACTGCATTGCTATGGAATTTTACAGTTGATCTGGGATTCTGAAATTGTTGATTTTTTTCTCTCTGTTCTTTTTATTGTTTTCATGATTATCTGAAATGAATTTGAGATCTGATGTCTCGGAGATGAAATTGAGATCAAATATTCAGCCTTTTGTTTAATTTATTGTTGATAGATGTGGCTTGCACATAAATTTTATTTCAAATCTTGTCGTGTTGAGCTTCAAGCTTTGAGGGAGGGGAGATGATGGGGAGTGAGAGGAAGAAGAGTTTGTGTGTGTGGGTGGGCAATTGGGCGTCGCATTTGTTTGTTACGATTTTTTTTAAAAAATATAATTGGACTTTAACGTGATTTTAATTAAAATCACCGTGAAATCTTTCATTTGACAGCGCGCTAAAACCGTCAAACTTTTAAATTTTTTTACTCTTTTATTCTTATTACGAGAAAATTAATATATTATTCATTATTATTATTAATTTACAAAAAATATGGAATATCGTAAAAAAAATGATATTTACAAGGTATATATGCAAAGGTGTTTTTGTCATATCTAACAAAACTGTGAATTGAGGGGTATACCTGCAAACCCGTTAAGATTAGAGGTGTATACATGCAAATAGAGGTTTTGAGGGTATATATACAAAAACTAAAGTTTTTTAGAGTATACATGCCAAAAAACCCTATTTGTCAATGTCTCATATTTAAAACAAAAGAAAAAAAAGTGTTTCTCAGAAATCTATCAATTTCAAATTCTTAATAAAAAATGAAATGACTGAATATTTTTGAAAAAAAAATATTAAATTTAGATAATCTGAAATCTGTAATCTGAAACAATAATGTTTGTCATGCCTGTTTGTTTCTCACTTTTGGGGAACATATTGTTCACTCAAGTCAGCTCATCAATTTTGCATGTTGTTTTTGACTAGGCACTGTTGAAAAACGGTCATCATCGCTTGAACTCCCACGTAATATTGAGCGGGCTTTCCTCTGTGAATTCATCGCGCAGAGGCTTGAAATAGGGCGGATTTCTGCAACACGCGGGGCCTATGTGTTCCCCTACGCGTGAAAGCTGTCTGATTTGATTGTGTTGAAAATTTTCGAATTTTAGACTTTGAAACAAACAGGTTGCGTAAGTTACGGGGTCTGTCTTGAAGATGAGTCGGTCAGCGAAGGTCCGGGAGTTTGTGAGTGCAGATAAAGGCACCTAGCATATCAAGGCATCCGCCCAATTTGATATAGGCACCCACCAATATTTTCAGAAGTACCCAAATTATCTCTCTTTCCCCTTCTTCCTCCTTCCAACCTCCTCCTCGCTCTTCCCCTTTGACACCCATCGGACTGGGTCCATCCCCCACCATCCTCGCCTTCGTCGTCCTCCTCCGCCCCTGACTTCCCCTCCCCATCGACCCCCGACTAGGCCTGTCAATGGGTCGGGTCCAGACCCGGACCCAACCCGATTAAGCGGGTATGGAAAGGGCTGCTCTGGACTCATACCCGTATACCCGTATATCCGTTTACCCGATTATTAAATAGGATAGGTCTAATTTTACTTGAACTAAACCCGATTACCCATTTACTCATTTCAAAACATAAATATAAATAATACTAATAGAATTAAAATCCTAGAGATCTAGGCTCCAGACTCCATGAGTAAATGATCCCTTTGTGCTTTAAGTGTTGAAGATTGTTGGTTGATTAGTGGATGATCCTATTGTTGTGTTTTCTCAAATAAATTAGGGAGCCTTGCTTTAAATTTTTTTTCTTTATTAAAGTCTTTCATCGAAAATTTTCCCCAACCTCTTGCACATGGTGGCATTTCATCCTTATTGATATTAAAACATGCTTTTTTTTTTTTTACAAAAGTTTTTTCCCCTCCCTTCATGTGTTTTTGTTACTGTTTTTATTTATGTATCATGTTTTTTTTTCCTTTTTTATGGGTTCAGGTAAACGGGTCTGGACACGCCGGGTACAGCGGGTCCGGGTATGAAAATCTACCTTTTGAACAAGCGGGTAAACGAGACGGGTATGGTACCTTCTTGGGTAAACGGGTCTGGGTCTGATATCACCTGTACCGTCCCGAACCCGACCCATTGACATGCCTACCCTGACCTCCCTCCCTAGCCTCCCGCCTCCCTCTCCTCGCCAACCTCCCTCCCTCCCTTCCCCGCCCCTCCCCCCCCCCCCCCACCCACCCCCCCCCCCCCACCCCCTTCCTTCCCCTGAATTACTGTTCGGTCAGATATTTAGCCGAACAGATACAAATTTCTTCGTCCGGACGTGACCTAACAGATACAAATTTGTCCAGAACAGATACAAATTTGTCCAGCTGGATGGATGTTTAGCCCAACAACGGATTAGGGGGAGGGATGGAGAGGTGGGCGGGAAGGGGGGAGGTCGACGGGGAATGAGGTGAGGGGCTTGCCATTGACGAGGATGGCGAGGCGGCGAGGGAGAGAAGCGAGAAAATCCTTTTAATTTTTACCAGCAAGCAGTGATAGTTTGGATTTTTTTCGAAAATAAATATATCCCCACTCAAAAAATAGATGAAGGCTGATTTTTTTTGATGCGACATGATCAAATCTGTGGGCGCCTTATGTCCGCACTCTCAGAGTTGGTGGGTGTCCGCTAAATCCAGCTGCGGACATGAAACAAATTCCGCGTACTCTGTAACAGGTTAACAACCGACGCCACCACCAAAAAATATTTTTATTTATTTATTTATTTACTTACTAAATCAGACATTTAGAAGAGAAAGCACTAGAAACGGCAACGACTCTCTCTCTCTCAGATCTGATACAGCGAGCGAGCTCCATGGCGTCAAAACTCGTCCTGTTCATCGTCCTGGTCTTCGATCTCATCGCATTCGGCCTCGCCGTCGCTGCGGAGCAGCGGAGGAGCACGGTGAGCTACGATCCCGTGTTCTTCTCATCATTTCTTGACTTCTTCTTTTTCTTCTTAAAAAAAAAAAAAACAATTATTTTTTCTGTGTTTGAGCACTGAGCAGGCGAAGGTGGTTCCAGATTCGGAGAAGAACTACTCATACTGCGTCTACGATTCGGACATCGCGACAGGATACGGCGTTGGGGCCTTCCTCTTCTTGATGGCGAGCCAGATCCTTGTGATGGCGGTTAGCAAGTGCTTCTGCTGCGGCCGAGCACTTCGCCCTGGTGGATCTCGTGCATGCGCCCTCATCCTCTTTCTTCTCTGCTGGTATTCATATTATTATTAATTTCTTCCCCCCCTGAAATATTTGAAGTTAGAGTTCTAGTAGTTCCTCTGCTGGTATTAATATTATTAATATTATTATTATTAATAATTCCCTCCCACCCCGAAATATTTGAAGTTAGAGCTCTAGTTGTGTGTATATGTAGGCTTTGAGGATGGATTCAGTTCTAATAAGCACTTCGACAGACATTCTCGTGTATAGTAATACAGATATCCATTGCCCGATGTGGACGGCAAAAGAACATCATCACATTTTTCTCTCACCCTAATAAATGACCTCACAATCTTTTCTTCGGTTTTGAAAGATGTTTTACTAGCTATGTGAGGTGTCTCTTTTGTGTGGCTTATATAGTGGGGATGGATATAGTGGGGATGGATTTTACTTGTACATCCTTTTCACCTCACCTCTAGAGAGAGTAGAGTGGACTGGAGCTCCTTACGACATTTAATAAAGTTGAAACACTATTTCTCCCTTTGTGTTTCCTTCACTTTCATTTCCTTTTTAATTCTCCAAATATGCCCCATTTCCATTAGATAATATGAAGAAAATAACCATTGTGATATGCCCTTGTAGTATTATGTATGGTCTTTACAAGGAACTTTTAGGAATAAATTATATTCTTAACTTGGAATATGTGAAGACCAAGATTAGCTGGTGATAAAGATGACTAGGTAAAGTGCAAAGTGCACTGATATCGATGACCTTTGGTTTTGCGGCTTTGCAGGTTCCATGCCGGCATTCATTATCTGTATCATTTGTATGTTGTTTTAATTTCTGAGCCATTGTTTGATAATGGAACAAAATGAGTTCACTCTGAATTTGTTTTAATTTCTTGAACCCACTTAGTCCAAGCAGCTTGTATGAGAGACTTAAGGTAACTAGATTAGATTATCCTTAATTCAATTATCTTGGTCGAATTTGATAGTTCTTTTTTCCCCTCTTGGATTAAATGGTGGTCCTGTTGAACAACAACAGAGGTAAGAATTGGTATTTAGAATGACATTTTTATATTCTAATTATTTCATGTTGATTTCCAAAAACACATGGAATAAATAAATGGTTTGTTTATAAAAAAAAAACTACTCCATTTTGCACCCTGACCTAGAACGAATTAGATGCGCTACTTAAATGATTGTTCAAATCAAGTAGAATAAAGGTTCACCGATTAAATTAAGATATTTTTTTTACTCTGCTTGACATACCGGTATATCATTGATTTGGTGGGTTGGGTGGGAGGAGGATGTAGATCATAGGCAGGGTGTTGTGACCTCTTGAGTGCTTCTTGCAGACCTAACTAATGTGGATGAAGTGATCAAGGATGAGGACAAGACGTTGATCCTTTCGAGCTCTCTTCCGGATGAAGATTAGGAGACTTTTGTTCTCACCTTAATCAATGGTAAGCAATTTCTTAACTATAATGAGGTGTCAGTTGCTCTTGTCATTCATGAACTAAGACAAAGGACAAAGAGTTCTCCAATAGCACATCAATAAAGGCGTTGACTGCAAGAGAAAGGAGTTCCAATCGCAAGGGTAAAGGTGATAATGGGATATCAAAGTTCAGGTCTTATTTGAAGAAGAATCAATGTGCTTTTTGCAAAGAGGAAAGACATTGAAAAGTTGAATGTTCGAAGCTTAAGAACAAAGAGTCAAAGCCGGAAGCAAACATTGCACATATGAAGAGTGCACAGGGGATGGTTTGGATTCTAACTTATTAGTTGTTTCACTTACTATCACTACCCCTACAATTTGCTATTCATATGTTTCTGAGTTGATATTGGATATAGGCGCTATGTATCATGTTTGCCCAATGAGGGATTGGTTCACTAGTTTTGAGAAGTTAGACGATGGTTTGGTGCAGATACATGCATCATTGATGGAGTAGGTACAATTCTTATCAAGATATTCGACGAAATTGTAAGGGAGCTGAAAATGTGAGATACGTTCCTCAAATGAAGAAGAATCTTATCTCACTTGGAGCTTTGGAGGCTTAGGGTCTAGAGTTTTTTTGGTAGAGACGAAGTTTTCAAGCGTTTTAACTCTGGGCTATCTTTCCAACAAGAGTTAAAAATCTATCAACTAGATTTTAGATTATCTCCCAATTATTCTCCACCTCGGTGATGATTTCTTAAGTCTGAGCCGAACACTAACGAATCACCATGTTAACTCAGGAAATAGGTTGCACCATTACGGCTGCCTATGTACCCTTTATCTAAGGGATCAAGCCACATGTAGTTCATCCAAACGAGTTCCACCGAACTCAAGCAACATAAAAGATATGGGGTAAGCTCTTATAATGATTAAACTTAGCTCCTAGAACAACTTTAGTAAGCATGTGTGCCGGATTCTCCTCGTGTGAATCTTCTCAAGCACTAGATCACTTTCTTCGATAATCTCTAACAAAGGGAAACCTGACGTCGATGTGCTTTGTCTGGGCATTATAAACCCGATTTTTCGCTAAATAGATAGCACTCATGCTATCACAATTAATCTTCAACTGATCTTATTTGATCCCCAAATCATCAAGCAATTCTTGAAGCCAAATGCCCTCCTTTATAGCTTATGTCATGGCCATATACTTAGCTTATGTTGTCAACAATGCGATAATAAACTGTAAAGTCGAGCGCCAACCATGGTTCAAAGTCTCGGTTTCGGCCGCCGACTCGGCCGGCACCGAGACGGATCGGTCTCGGCGACTCGGATCGGACTCGGGCGATACGCGCAAAACGCTACATAGAACGTCAAAAAAATTATGAAAAAATCATGACAAATCATAAAAAAAATGTAAACATCCAAATTCATGCATCACATATTCAAAACATATCACCTAACACTTAAAACATAACGTGAAAGTATAAATACAAGCGTCGTCGGTAGAAAAATATCAAAATACATGCATATACTAGATTAACCTACACTAACTTAATTACCTAACTTCAATAAAATTATTAAATTACCTAACTTAATTACAAAACTTTATTAGATTAAATTAACCTAAATTAAGTTAAATTAACTTTACCTAAACTAAACTAAATTAAATTATATTAAATGCAAATTAATTTAGAGAGAGAGGAACAGAGAGAGGGAGAGAGACGGAGACAGAGGAGAGAGGGAAACACAGTGGAGGAGAGAGAGAGAGACGGAGAGAGAGAGAGAGAGAGGGAAGAGAGAGACAGAGAGGGAGAGGGGGAGAGAGAGAGACAGAGAGAGATACAGAGGGAGTGAGAGAGAGACAGAGAGAGAGAGAGATACAGAGGGAGAGAGAGAGATACAGAGTGAGATAGAGATACAGAGGGAGAGAGAGTCCGACAGAGAGAGAGAGACAGAGAGAGAGATACAGAGGGAGTGAGAGAGAGACAGAGAGAGATACAGAGGGAGAGAGAGAGGGAGATACAGAGTGAGAGAGATACAGAGGGAGAGAGTGAGAGTCCGACAGAGAGAGAGAGATACAGAAGGAGAGAGAGGGAGATACAGAGAGAGAGGGAGATACAGAGTGAGAGAGATACAGAGGGAGTGAGAGAGAGACAGAGAGAGAGAGATACAGAGGGAGAGAGAGAGAGTCCGACAGAGAGAGAGAGACAAAGAGAGAGTCGCTGCGGAGAGAGAGAGAGACAGAGAGAGAGAGAGCCGGGAGAGAGAGTCGCTGCGGGGAGAGAGAGAGTCGTTGCGCCGGCGCCGCTGCGGGGAGAGATACAGAGAAAGAGAGGGAGAGAGAGGCACAGAGAGAGGGAGAGAGGGAGAGAGAGAGAGACTGAGAGGGAGAGGGGAGAGGGAGAATTACCTGCAGACGGACGGCGACGGCGACGGCGACGCGGGGGGACGGCGAGGGCGTCGCGGGGGGGGACGGCGAGCGCGACTGAGAGAGAGAGATCAGATCTGATCTCTCTCTCCCTCAGCGCGTTTTAATGGGGGAGTCACGGGCGCCGACTCGGACCCGACTCGGTCAACTCGCCGATCTTCTATTGACTCGGCCCTCCGAGTCATACCGGAGGGCGCCGAGTCGGATACGACTCGGTCGAGTCGTATCCGACTCGGCCAGTTTTCGTTCACTGGCGCCAACTCGCTGGTGCTTGGGACAATGTGAAGACATGCCCTATCATAGATCGGCGCTTGTCAAGGTTTCATGCATATTGGAGTCATCATACCCCGTACACTCTTGCTTACGATTCGTATTCTTCTCAGATACCAATTCAACATTTATCGTACCTTCGATGTATCGTAGAATCCACTTCACCACCGCCCAATGACCCCTACTCGGATCGTGCATGTACCTGCTAATCATGCTGACGGCTTGTGACAAATCGGGTCTCGTATAACACCATAGCATGCAACAAGCTACCTACTGCATTGATATAGATACGTGAGACATATACTTACGTTCTTCAACTGTAGTAGGAGACATGATAGCTCTAAGCTTGAAGTGAGGAGCCAATGATGTACCTACAGACTTTGTATCACTATTGATATCGAACTTCTAAAGTACCTTTTGCAAATAGCCCTTATGAGTCAAGCGAACATTGCCTCTATACCTATCTCTCTCAATCTCTATGCCAAGTACATTTTTTGCATTTCCAAGATCTTTCATCTTAAACTCGGAAGGTAACTGTTTCTTCAACATATGAATCGCTGATTTACTCTTGGAATCAATGAGCATATCATCAATATATAAAAGCAAATAGATATACGCTCTACCTGGTAACTTGCTGTAGTAAACACATGTGTCATATTTACTTGTGTACTTTTTGTCACGCATAAAGCTGTCAAATCGCTTGTATCATTGCCTTAGTGATTGCTTCAGCTCATATAGCGACTTCTTCTGCTTGCAAAACGGATTTTCTTTTCTTGCAATTTTAAATTTCACTTGTTGAGTCATAAAAATCTTCTCATCAAGATCACCATGGAGAAAGGCTGCGTTCACATCGAGCTGATCCAGCTCCAAGTCATACTGTGCCACCAATGCTAACAATAACCGAATGAAAGTGTTTTACAACAGGTGAGAAGACCTCATTGTAGTCAATACATTCTCTGTGCATAGCCTTTTGCCACCAACCTGGCTTATAGTGAATAATAGCTCCATCTTGAGAATCTTGCTTCTTAGTATGTACTCACTTGCAACCAATGTCGTTTTTTCTCCCTTGGGCAATTCTGACAATTCCCAAGTGTCGTTTTTCTGAAGAGAGTTCATCTCTTCCAACATAGCTTCCTTCCACATCTTAGACTCAAAACTGATTTCTGCTTTCCTATATGTAGATGTAATAGCATATTTAATGACTGTGAGTGCATAGATCACAATCATATTTGTAGTGAGTCATGCAGGCTTCTGTGAGTTTTTTCTACCTCGTTCAGCTATAACAAAATCTTGGACTTGACTCATAACCTGTCCTTGATTCTCAATGTCTTTAGTATCCTCATCGGTTATATGATTCTCATCTCGTGTCATTTTAGGTGGAATTTCGAACACTACTGAACTACCTGGAGTACGTGGAGTAGCATCACTCTCCACCTGCTGCGATACCTCTGTGGTCTTCTTACTCTCGACCTGCTAAGAGTCGGTAGGCTTCATCATTGATGCCTCGTCGATGTGACATTCTTGCTCAAAATAGCCTTGTCTTTCGGGTTTTATATCTTGTAGCCTTTAACACCTCTTTTGAACCTTATAGACACACCTTTCTTCGCTCTCGAATCCAACTTGTCTTCCTTGACGTGATAGTAGGCAGGACATCCAAATATCTTAAGTGAATTGTAGTCTTGAGCAGCTTCCCCTGACCAAACCTTCGTGGGAGTTATCTCCTATCGCAGATGATGGTAATCTATTGATGAGATGACACACATACATCAACGACTCAGCCCAAAAGGATTTCGACTATTCAGAATTTGATAATATACATTGAACTCTCTCCAGCAAGGTACAATTCATCCTTTCGGCTACCCCATTCTGTTGCGGTATTTCTCTAACTATGAAGTGCCTCTCTATACCCTTGTCACGACATAGCTGTAGGAAAGGATCATTAGTGTACTCACCACTATTATCCGAACGAAGTACCTTGATCTTTTTTCTGTGTTTTTCTTCATATGTTTCTTCTACTTCACAAACAAATCTAGGACTTTTCCTTTGTGTCTCATGTACACCTAATAACGCCTAGAGACAAAGTAATGCATATCTCCAGGTGATGCCGACTTGGTGGGGCCCCAAACATTTGTGCGAACGTAATTAATAATCCCCTTTGTACGGTGAATAGTGGTGCCAAACTTCACCTTGGTCTTCTTGTCAATGACACAATGTTCACGAAACTCCAATTTGCAGGTTTTGACACCGTTCGATAATCTTTTCTTTGCAAGAGCTTGCAAAGACTTTCACATGTGTGTCCCAGTCTCATATGTCATAACCCGGTCAAATCATTATTTGAACCAATTGAAGTTATCAGTTGCCCTGTAACAGTATTACCATTCAAGTAATAGAAGTTGTTGTGCCTGACAACCTTCAAAACGAGTTTTTGAGTATCTTGAAAACTCCATCTCTACTAGAAAATTCTGGACCATGTGTCTCTAAAGCTCCAACTGAGATAAAGTTTTTTTCCCAACCTAGGGAACGTATCTCACATCTTTTATCTCCCTCACCATCCCATTGAATATCTTGATAAAGATTGTATCTACTTCATCAATGTTGCATGTAGAGTCATCCATATGCACCAAACTGCCGTCTAACTTCTCAAAGCTATCGAACCAATCCCTCTTGGGGCAAACATGGTAGGTAGCGCCTGTGTCCAATATCCACTCAGAAACATCGCAGTAGTAAATTGTAGAGGTAGTGATAGTAAGTGAAATAATTGATGAGTCAGAATTCGAACCGTCCACCTGTGAAATCTTCACATGTGCGGTGTTTGCTCCAGCTTCGACTCCTTGTTATTGAGTTTCAGACAACCAACTTTTCAGTGTCATTTCTCTTTGCATAAAGCATACTAATTCTTCTTCAAAGCAGACCTGGATTTTGATCTCTCACGATCACCTTTGCCTTTTCGATTGAAACTCTTCTCTCTTACAGTCAGTGCCTCTGCTAATGTGCTATTGGAGGACTCTTTATTCTTCCATCTTAGTTCATATTTCACAAGAGCACCCGACACCTCATTGTAGTTAAGGGATTGCATACCATTGATTAAGGTGAGAACGAATGTCTTATAATCATCATCCGGAAGAGAGCTCAACAGGATCAACGCCTAGCTAAATCTGTAAGAAGATTTGTGTAGTTGTTCATGTGCGCGCTGATGAAAATCTCTTTCTTCAACTCTATGCGGTAAAGCCTCCTCTCTTGAGATGAAGCAGTTCTCAATATTTTTCGTTAGATACTTGGACTTGCTCTCTAGGATCTATTAATTTTTTTTTTCCAGAAATCTCTGTTATCACATGATACTTCAGATATTGTGTCATGCAAGATTTAATGACGCCACACGCCGTTCATTCGATTCATCGTGTCCCAATCTTTCTTCGAGATCTCTTCTGGTTTCTTCTCACGCAGAAGAGAATCTTTCATCGAGATCTCTTCTGGTTTCTTCTCACGCAGAAGAGAATCTTTCAAATTTGATACGGTTAGCGCATTCATCACCTCGCATCTCCACATACTAAAGTTGTTCATGCCATCGAATTTCACAATATCGATTTTCGATTGGTGAATATTGACGATCTTCACCGTTCGAATTTCACCACATCGATCTTCGATTGGTGAATATTGACGATATTCACAGTTGATTGATTGACTTTGGTCATATTCTCCAGAGAACCAAGCTCAAATTGCGGAAGTTAACAGAGAAATGGATCCAAATAGATAAAAGTTGAAAACTTTACCTCCAAATTAAATCCAATCTACTCCACTGATCTTAACAAACCCGAAGTTTTGATACCACTTGTAAGGACATGAGACACCATCCTAAAAGACTAGTTTTTTAGATGGAGTTGCTCAAATTCTTATATATCTAAGATCATCCCTCTGTCTAGCCGACGTGGGACTATTTATTTGATATCCAACTCAACAGAGGGTTCATCTTCTTCTTCATCTGTTTTCCCCTTAAATGGAAGTATTTATCACCCTCACCACGCGTGCAAAGAGGGAGGGGAGGGGAGGATTACATGAAAGAGACCTTTTACTGGCTTTATATATCACACACCCATGTTTGCCAGCTGGGAGGGAGAGACATGAAATGAAAGAGACATTTTACTGGCTTTATATATATGGCGCTCCTACTTTTGCCAGCACCCAATAAGGCAACAACTAACCAACAACTAACTATTCTACATAATTTATTTCGTCATATTTATGTATTTATTTACCTATTTATTGTGGGGGAGAACTGAGACCACCGAGTCCAGCAACTGTCCTAAGTAAACAAATTGATACAGGCCGACTTCAAATCTTAATGAGATTAAAGGTTTTTTTTTTCTTACTTGTAATGCTAGGTTGACCTTTTTGATTGCGGAGGCATGCTTGCTTGCTGGATCGGTTCAGAACGCGTACCACACTCGATACAGGACGGTGTTCCTGGTGGACGCACCATCCTGCCAGACCCTGAGGAAGGGGGTGTTCGCTGCTGGTGCTGCCTTTGCCTTCTTCACCGCCATCCTATCAGAGTTCTACTACATTTCATTCTCCAAAGCCGATGATTCAGGCGCCCCGCCCTATAGCAAGGGATCTGCTGTTGGGATGAGCCCCTACACCTAGATTGATTCACTTGAATTGTTGCTGCTGTTTTTGCTCGTTGAGTTTGTCTGGGGACGGATTGATCGGTGAGCTGCCCGTCTAGCTTGTTACCGGGTTGGCGAGTGGGCTTCAGTGTACAACTTGTTACAGAGTATATGTATATTTGAACTGTTTTGGTGGTTACATAGGACGGTGATGTTTATATACATCTCTATTTATTGACTTCTCCGGAATGTGTGTGATAGCTCTGATGGCTGCACTTTGTTCTTCCCATTATGGAAGGCTAGTGATTGTTTTTGCTTTAGGCTTAGCTTCTCTCTTATTATGACATTGACTGGAGGTTTAGTCATTTTATAAAATCTGTTTGTTGAAATTTACCCCCATCCCCACCTCATGTAGGGTGCCATTGACAGAAGTCGAGGGTTTAAGCAGAGCAGGCGTGTCTCAATGTGGGAAACTAAGTGAGAAGAGCCCAGAGCATGTTTAGCTGCAAGCGGTTTCTACTACTTCGATGTCAATATCTTGCAAGGAGAGGCAATTTAAGATAGCTAGTGTTAGTTGAGATTGAGTAGCATGATCTCCTTCTTGATGTTGTTTGAGTTGCACCACCATTGCCAAGTATTTCATAGAGTCACACAATGGAGTGTTTGAAGTCCGACCAAACAAACCATAAAGAGAAACGCCACCATTTGGAGCAGAAAATAGGTAGGGAATTTATTAAACTCTATAGTAAAAAATAAAGAGCATGGCTACAAAACCTTAGGTTTTGGAATTTTCGAGCAAATACGAACTCAGAAAAGAAAATAAAAAACCCTACACGGATGCTAGTAATTGCACACGCATTATGCGATTGCAGTGTGCTAAATCCAGTGTAGGTGATGTCTACACTTGAAAGGAAAAGATATAAGGATTTTTATTATTATTATTTTTTTAGTAGAAAGTCCGTTGTCAATTGTATTCATATATGAGTCGTAATAGACGCCCCTAAGTGTAATTGTAGTTGTTGTTTTCGATCTTTGTCGAGATCATAACACGTGTCCTGCTGCCTCAGAGACGCCCCAAGTGACCAACAATTATTCTACTAGTAAAGCAAACATGCCAGCAAGGCATAAACGAGCCCAAGAAGAAAGCCTCGGGGTGCTTGGGTCCCACCCCGAGGCCACATCGATCCGGGACCACCACTCCAAATTCTCAACCTAATGGAGTTGTTCAAACCACTCGGAGACTTCAGCATTTAGAACAAATGCCCTCTCCGAACACTTTCACTCCTAATCTGGCAATAGATCAGAAACGCGATCTTCGCGAATCACGAAATCAGTTGCTCACCCTTATCTTCTCCACGCTCAAGGCGTTGTACAGCTCAGGCAGTTGTGATAACCCTACAACTAAGCGGGTAGTTACAGATAAGGATGGGCTCTTCTACATATTTATTCTCACGCCTGAAGGTTTTTGGCCAGCACTACAACGGTGCTCTTAACCTGAAATGCGCTTTTCTTTCCTATGTTTTTGACATATTTGATCGCAAGCATCCAATCATCCATGGCGGAAAATCCCTACGATATTGTTTTTTTGTTGAGAGCTCTTGAGTAAACGCTCAGAGTTCTCCCTCGCCAAATACTTCCCAAAAAAACTCCTCAAATAGCCTTCCCAACGGCGATGACCCCTCCAAAGAAGGTCTCATCGCAGACCGCTGCTTCAATTGTCGACTCCAAAGGCAAGAAGATAGCCACCGGGGCACGAACCTTGCCGAGCTCCATCCCCCAATGTAACGCCCCGATCCAGCGGGTACGGAGATGTCATTGCGACGTATATACGCAGGTCAGAAATACCCTCACGTATATACGCTAAGCATCAGTACAAGAAAGAATCAAAGTGCGGAAACACAGTGGTAATATACATTCCAACAAAAAAAGTACAAGTACATGGTTATCACAGAGAGTGAAACAATATTACAGGATATTACATCACTATAGGATACAAAAGTACGATATACAGAAGGATAGACATAATCAAAAGCTGAGAGGTACTCACGAGCAGTAAGAGGAGTCTCGAGAGTCAATCAGGAGAAGAGCTGGGAGGAAAGGGTTACGGTGGCATCCGCTAATTCACGCCTCTGCTGCGCCCTCTGATCAGCTACATTAAGGTCGACGCAATCCATGCTCCAGGCTCTGGACATGAGAATCCAGGGTTGTCAGATGCAACCCGGCGAGTACATATTATAAAGTCAAATGGCGTGCATATCAGCCAGTCACACGTGTGCATGATCAAGTGATGTGGTTCAAGCATGCAGGTACGGGCAATGACAAGTAACATAAAAGAAATTAAAGGAACGATAGTAAATATGAAATCAAGTAAATACATGTATATTGATAAGTCTGAATCAGAAAGCATGCATAGAAAACAGTGTCGAGAGCTTAAGTACAAATAGACATGAGATAAATACATTAAACATGCGATAAATACATCAAATATGAGATAAATACAAGTATGGACAAAACTAGTTATATAAACTCAGATTATGAATTTACGGGATCGATACGTCAAGAGGATAATCCAAATAAGGAAACCCTCATTTATATTCCACATATCTAATGTCACCATTATTTGAATTCATACAACTTGAGTTGCCCTCAGAGTAACAGAACTAGAGTGTGTCAGTAGTAATCATTGTACCACATAAATCATGTCATAAAGCAGAGTGTCAACTCAGAGCATACCACCTGATTAAATGATTTATCACTATAACTGGAGAATATAAATATGTTGCATTTTAAATTATTCAATAATAATAATCAGTACTGTTTGATATTTCAATCGCCTCACTACCAGTGCCTCACATCGCTGATAGTCCATACTAGAATTCGCACTCTAGTAGAACTTACTCGGGTCTGATATGTGAGTACCATGACCCGAACAAAGGAGAGACCAATATCACACGTTCCTAATATTATTACTGTTTGGTTGTTACATTCTTATGTTATTCATCTGATCCATGTGCTTAGGTATGTGCTAGCGGTACACATACATCCACTTATGAATAAGACGAGTTATTACTTGGAAACTGATAAATCTGATGGCTCATATTTATAGTGGGCCCCGTCTCTGCCCAGGACTACGGCTCAGGAGTACAGGCTACTGCTTCCGGGGACTTATCATTACGCGCCCTACACGATACTTCAGATATCAGGCTACTACTTCCGGGGACTTATCATTACGCGCTCACGCGACACTTCAGAAATATCCTCTATTATAAATATGACATCATTTCGGTATCCATCAGTTTCCCCCACCTCGGTATAAGTTGAGTACTTTATTTTATATATATATAGTCCAGTGATAATGTCCACAATGAATACAGTAATCCAACATCCATGATTAGTCAATTACGGGGATCAACAGGAGTATGTCATCAGGAGAATTAATATCAGGAGTCTCCCTGTTACAGGGGTTCAGGAATACAGGAGTACAAGAGCACAGGAGTTCAGAAGTACCAGAGGTCGATAACAATATAATAATCACGTGAAGTCCCCGTAAAAGTGATAATCATGAATATGTAATGTAATACAGGTGTTAGGTGTAATAGTATCCAGTCAGGTGTCACAACATCAGGTGAAATGTACTAGTACCATGCGAAAGCATGTTAAGTAAGTGGTAGCATGTCAAATGTCAAGTGTCAGGTATTAGGTGTCAAGTGATAACATGTCAAGTACCGGTGTCAGATCAAGTGTCAGGTATCAGGTGTCAAGTGATAACATGTCAAGTACCGGTGTCAGATATCAAGTATCAGGTATCAGGTGTCAAGTGATAACATGTCAAGTATAACATGTCAAGTACCGGTGTCAGATATCGAGTGTCAGGTATCAGGTGTCAAGTATAACATGTCAAGTACTGGTGTCAGATATCAAGTGTCAGGTATCAGGTGTCAGGTAATAACATGTCAAGTACCGGTGTCAAATATCAACTCGCATAATGAAACATCATGTATTAAAAGCAGGATAACAATTATTAGGCATGTAATGATGGTAACAAGACATTCACATATCAATATATCATGCAATAGACGTTAAAATAGCAATCATTAGGTATGAAACGATGATAGCAAAGTATGAAGCAACACAGGAAATGTACTCGCCTAAAATCACCGGAAAATGCCGTAAAATCCCGGAACACCATAAACACATACATACTACTAATTCATATAAAATATAATTAATATATATATATATATATATATATATATATATATATATATATATATATATATATATATATATATATATATATATATTAGAGAGAATAAGATGGGGGGAGAGAGAGAGGATTAGTTAGAGAGAGAGAAGAATTAGTTAGAGAGAGTTGTAGGGAGAGAGAGAGGGATGTATGCTGGGAAATATAGAGAGGTAATTAGGGGATTAAAGAGGGGGTAGAAGTGGAAAGGAAGAAAAGAAAGAAAGAAGAAAAGGAAAGAAAGGAAAGGAAAGAAGGAAAAGAAAAAAAAGAAAGGAAAGAAGGAAAAGAAAGAAAAAAAAGAAGGGGAGAGGGGGGCTTGGCCGGCGGCCTGGGGGCGACGCGCTGCCGCCGGAGGAGGGGGCGGCGCGGCTAGGGCTCCCGGGGAGGTGGGGTTTGGGTGTTGTTGGTGGTGTTTGTTGTTATGGTGCTGATGGTATTGGTGGTGGCGGTTGATGGTGGGGGTGGTGGTATTGGGGAGTTGGAGGAGGAGGAGGAGATGGTGGTGTGGTGGTGGAAGTGGAGGAATTGGTGGGATTGATGGAGAATTTTGGAGAAGAAGAGGAGATGGAGTGATGGGTTTGGGGAAATTGGAGAAAAGGAGATGGAGTTTAGAGAGGAGGGAAGCGGGGAAGGGAAGTGGAGAGGTTGGGGGGCGACGCCGACGTCTAGGGGCGGTGGCGCGCTGGCGACAGTGAAGGTGGGCGGCGGTGGTTGTGAAGGGAAGAGAGGGAGAGAGTAATGGTGGGGAAAATGGAGAACATAGAGAAGAAGGAAAGAATTAAAAGAAGTAGATGGAGAGGAAAAGTATGGGAAGACGAATGGGGGAAGATGGCTGCCTGCTGCTGCTGCTGCAGCTGATGGTGCTGGTCGGCAGGGTATGGGGAGCATGGGGAGTAGGTAAGGGGAGGAAGAAAGAGAAAAAGAAAAGAAGAAAAAGAAAGAAAGGAAAAAAAGGGAAAAGGAAAAATAAGAAAAAGTAAAAAAAGAAAAATTAATAAATAAATAAATTATTAAATAATTAAATAAATAGGATAACCTAGGAGTATAAAGTAGAGGAGTGGAGATGAAAAAAGCAAGAAAATAAAAAGAATAATATTATTATTAAAATTGAGTAAAATTCGACTGTTTCAGAAATACTCTGAAAAATTCTCAAAAATAGAAAATATTATTTTAAGATTCTTGATGAAATCAGATTCGAGAAATTCAATCTGGTTTTCAAATTAAAAATTTTAGAATCTTCCAGCGTTACCGTTTGACACCAAAATCGGTCGAATTTTGATAAATTCAGAAAAAAACCCAAAATTTTTATTTAAATAGAAAATGAGATTTTAAGAAATAATGTGAAAGCCATTTCTAAAAATTTAATTATATTTGAAAACTAAAAATCCGAGAATCGGTCAGCGATGCCAATCGACACCGGTTTTGAAGATTTTGCAGAATAATTCTGAAAAATTTCAGAAAATTATGAAAAGTCTAAAATATTGGAAAACGGTGTTTGAAACTAAAATCGGTCAAATCGGATGGGTTCCCGGTCCAGGTCATGGCTGACTCTAAGACTGAAAATCCAGATCCGGTACCAAATAACATAAGTAATCACAACCCAATAACAAATACTGGAAGAAAATTGAAACAATACAGTCAAAAAAATTGGGACACGTATCTGGGTACGTATCCCGGGAACAGGGTGCTACACCCAAACCCCCAACACTGTTCTTGAATGAGTTAGAGAAAAGCATTCGTTCCCAGCGACCACACCGAAGGGTCTGCCAATGAGCACGAGTCTTGGCTGTCCGCTGAAGGGAAACTCCTTAAGATGCGAGCCCGCCTGCAAAAGCGACTAGATGTACAAGAGGCGGAGGAGGCTCACGAGCGGGAGAAGGCCGCCCTAGAGAAGGATGCCACGACACACGTCCTTAACCGTCTCCTCATTCAAATTGAGGTGCTCAGAAGAGCCCAAACGAGGGGATCAGACATGGAGGAATTCCGCACTCATCCCTTGCAACCACACGTGATGGATATTGCTTGCACTGGGGGTAGTCGGAGGTGTCACAAACCCGCATCCCCACATTGCGAGGATCGCTCCAATCAGAGCAAACCTCACAAGCCTACGAAGACTTGTTGCATTGTGGATCTCGTGGAGATAATCAGGAAGCAGATCGATGAAGATAAGCCACAGCCTCGCGGTGATCCAGGATCTTCCATCATGTGGATCTCCGATTTCCCACTTTCGGGGGAGATTACTCTCACCGGTTCCCAAAGAAGTTCGTGATTTGAGATTCGACTGCTATACTGGAGTGACTGGCCCCGTCCAGCACCTCTGAGCGTATCAGGTCAAGATGGTGTAATTATGTAGAGGGGGTGAATAGGTGAAGTGCTAATCAAATACGGAATTTAAAACTTAGGCTAACAAAAAACTAAACACACAAAATAGATTCCAAAGAGTGAGGCCGAATTCTGAGTGAAGGGCTCTAAAACTTCTCCTCAAGATTTCACTTTTAATAAGAGTTGAGGTGCTTCAATAGCTCTCCTGAATCAAAGCAAGTGTAAGCACAATATCAAGCATATATAAATAAACAATAATATTAATGCAATATATAAACAAGAGTAGAATTGAGTTGAGAGAGTCAAACGCAAACACGAGGATATGTTTCGAGATTCGAGTCACTTGCTCTACGCCCCTACCTTCATCTAAAAGGATTTCCACTATCTCCACAAAGGAACTCCACAAAGAAAATAATTCCTTATACAAGAGGAGGGCACAAAGCTAATGAACCTCTACACAAGATGCGGGCACAAAGTCAAGGCACAAAACCAAACACATTTCTACATAAGAGGGTAGCACAAAGCAATTTGAACGTAATAACACTTGGTGATCAAAAAGATCACAAACTAGAAATCTCTCAATACAAGATCCTAAATGATAGATTTGAAAATGAAAGCTCAAGCTTGTAAGAAAACAAATATTTTGAAAAAGAATCTCTAAAGAAGACACTTGAGAAAACTTCTTTGAAGATATAGAATCTTGAAGCTCCAAACATGTATTTTCCAAAAACTTGTTTTCTTGATTTTCAAAACCTTTTCAAAACTTTAAACCAAAATTTTCTCTTCAAAAATCTTGTAAAATCTTATTAAAATCTTATTTAAAACTCTCACCAATGACCCTTATTTATAGGAATAGGGTAGATATGATTAGGGAGTAAACCTAAGTGTTAAAACTTTAATGAAACTCAAATAAAGTAAAATATATCCGTTTTGAAATAAGACAAAATCATTTGAAATCAAAACTAGTCGTTTCTGACATTTTGCCAGAGGTCAGTCGACCGGCCGGTCGATCGCCAACGGCTATAAAAATAGCCTTTGGAACCAGCGGTCGATAGCTCGGTCGACTGAGCCCAAACATAGAGCTCAACTCTCTGGTGGTCAACCGAGCGACCGAAACCAGAAACAGAGAGCACTGTTCCTTCTGCGGTCGACCGGTCGGTCGACTAATATGCACAGCTCTGCATGTGCACAAGCAAATGCATACCCGGTCGGTCAGGAGGTCAACCGATAGAGCAAATTGCTCTGGCTAGCGGTCGACCAGGCTCAGTCCAAATTCTGATTTCTTTATATTTTTAAACTTATTTTTAAATCCTAATAAATCTCTGTAAAATCTATAAAATTGAGTTCATGTAAATACACTAAATTTCAAATATGTGTGATCATAAATCAACACATATTACAAACATGTGAACTTGTTTTTGTGATAGAAATACAATCTTGAAATATAAACTAGATTAAAAGTTGGTTCTTCAAAAATCAAACTAAACTTTAAATGGAATATCAAGTTTTTCCAAAACTTGCATAAACACAAAAGCAATTTTCTCAGATTCTTTTGAAGCACCAATGTGTATGGATAAAATTCAATACACATAAAAAAATAATATGAACTTTTTTTTTGAGAAAATTCATTCATGAAACCAAAAGCATATTCTAGTTAAATCAAAATGAGTTAAAACGAAACAAAGAAACTTTTGATCTTGAACACCAAATTTAAACTTTTGTGTGTGAGCTTTAGCAATCAAAACTAATTTATACTTTACACAAATCTAAATATTCTTACAAACTATATACTCGCGTCTTCTTCTTGGATAGATCTTCTTCTCCATCTTGATTTGATCCAAACTTGGTTTCTTTAAGCTAAACACTTCTTGATTTGTTCTTTATGTTTGAGCTCTTGAATCAACATGTGTCAATTTGAAGAAGCTAAACACTAACTAAGATCTTGATTGAATATCTGAAATTTAATAAACACAAGATCATTAGTACTATAACTATATGAGTTAATCATCATTAAAACTAGAGTGATAGACATTTGTGCCAACAGATGGTGGTCCACTCCAATGACGATCTCCTTGTGTGTCGGGTATTTTTTTTCCAGTGTCAAAAGCGTGGGCTTAGATTGGTTCTACTCGCTCCCATCACGGTCTCTCCGAAATTTTGAGGAGGTCAACGATGCCTTCTTTAACCAATATGCCTCGCGACATGAGTTTAAAAAGAACAACAACTATCATCTCACGGTCGAGATGAAGCAAGGATAGACCCGCAAGTGCTACATTAGTTATTTTCAGAGTAAGATGACACTGTTGTATAATTGTAGCGATGATGTCGCTGCAGCCGCATTCATGCCAGACTGCAAACAAATCACTCCTTATATAAACACCCGGTGAAACATGACGTCACCAACATAAAGGACTGTAACACCACATTCTCAGAATACGTACCTAGATGCGTATCCTGATTTTCACCTGTATTTTTTAATTTCTTCGTGTATTTCGTAATTTTATTTAGACTTGAGCCCAACTCGATATTTTTCCCTTCCTTTTCTTTTTTCTTTCCTTCTTTCCTCTATTTCCTTTTTCCTTTTCTTCTTCTTTCTTTCTTTTCTTTTATTTCCATTTCCTTTTTCCTTTTTTTATTTTCCTTTTCTTTTTCCCTCTTTATTTCTTTTCCTTTTTTTTCTTTTCTTTTCTTTCCTTCTCGTTTCTTACACACCCTTCTCCTCTCTTCTCTTTTCTTCTACAGTCTTCTACTCTCTCTCCTCTATATATTACTCTCTCTATTTCCTTCTTTCATTTCTCTCCCTCACTATCTCTTCCTCTCTCACTCTCACTCTCCTTCTCCTTTTCTCTCCTCTCCCTCTCTCCCCTAGCCGGCCACCAGCCGCCAGCCACCTCTCCCTCTACCGGCCACCAACCCTGGCCTTCTGTAACCCCCTGCTTCCTGGTGTACCACCTTCCCTCTCCTTCTCCTCCTCCACCTGACCAAACAACCACCATCTCCATCACCAACAACACTCCCCACCATCAGCTTCAACACCATCTCCATTATCACACCACCTCCATCACCACCATACCTCCATCTCTCTCAGCATCTCCATCACCATCACACCATCATCTCCTCCACCACCTCCACAAACTCCATCATCTCCATTACTCCCTAAGGCCGCATGCGCACCTCTCTCTCCCCCCTCTCACTCTCTCTCTCTCAATTCACCTCTCGCCTTCTCGCGCATCGCGTGTTAACTCCATCGAAATTCCACAAGATTTCATCGTCTCGCCTCCGGGCAACCCTAGACGAGTACTGCACTTTTTAACACTGATTACTGTCTGATTAGTCGACCCTAGTGATCTTTAGCATTCAACCTTTTCTTTAGCTTTTGGGCTTCACTTCAGCCTTCGACCCTAACCTTCAGAGTTTATTAGCTCCGCCTGCTAAGCGAGCCTAGCACTCAGCATTTTACCTCTAGCTCTGTCCGAGTGTAACTTCATCGTGTGCATTAGCAAAGCGTTTATATGCTTGCTTCGCCGCGAGCGTTGCTTCACTGCGAGCGTTAGCAAAAGCATTCATATGCTTGCTTCACCGCGAGCGTCTTGCTTCACCGTGTGCGTTAGTAAGCATTCATACGCTAGTTTTGCTGTGATCGTTTGCCTCATCGAGCGCATTAGCGCCTAACGCTGCACGCTAGCTTCGCTGTGTGCCTAGCGCTATGCGTTGCGAGCTTGGCTTCGCCTATGGCTTAGCCTCACCGAACACGGCCTAGCTATGCTCCAGCTTTGTCTAGCCCCTCCTGGCTATTTAATAGTTAATTATTATTGTTATGATGGTTGTAAAGAGTTTGAAATATTTACTTGTACTGTTTTCTTGTATCATGTTACATGACCTGTTAATTATCTGACACATGATTATCATCTTTATAAAGACTTGACATTATTATCTTGTCACACACCCAGAGATCCTGCACTCTAATATCAAGCATATTCCTCACGTTATAATATTCATGTTAATCCCCGTAAACTGATTATCATGGACATTAATCTATAATAATGGGACAACTTACACCGGGATAGGGGAAACTGATGGATATCAATATGTATTCGTGTTTATAATGGCAAAATATTGTGCAACTAAAACTTTAATTCTACCTGAGGGCCACCAGATGTTCTGGTGGGGTATACTGGCAACTTTTCTCCAAATTCTATTCCTGTTTAGGGCATACAAATAAGACCCATTTTGCCTAGCGTGCAGGTTCCGGCTCAGTACCGGAACATCTTGGGTTGTTTGTCCTGGGTATGTACGAGGCATGTTGTAAACATAGTTCGTAGATCGTCCTATTATTTTCTAATAACCAACCTCATCTTACTCATAAGTGGATGTATGTGTACTGGGACGCTAGGACACAAACCAAAACATATGAGTCAGACGAGTCTGAATAATAATATAGTATTCTGATTTCATTTTCTGACTCAATACTGAATTCACGTTACACTGCTTGTTGTGATTAATTTATACTTGCATGACTGAGCACATGACCCATTTTTCGGTATACGTGTGTTTGCATGTGCACGCCACTTGGCTTCATTTTACCTAGTCATTAGGTTGCTTTCTGACAACCTTGGACCTGCATGTATAGATTCTGGAGCTTGAAACGAAGTGGACCCTTTCGCGAAACACCAGGTTTTTCTTGTGGAGCAAATGTCTCGCTGTAGCTCCTTTCCTTCCCGCCTTCTCTTGACTAGCTCACGAGAATCCCTTTTTGTAGCTCGTGAACATCTTTTGTAATGTTCATATCTTATAATCTAAATTCTACGCTTTTGTGATGTAATATTCATGTAATATTGGATCACACTCTTTGATATGCACTTGTACCCATCTCTGTTGGAATGTATATTATCGCGTATTTCTGTATTTTGATTCTTGCATATACTGATGCTTAGAGTACATACATGGGGGTATTCTAGCCTAGTATATGTATGTCACAGTAGCGCCCCCGTACCCACTGGGGCGGGGCGTTGCAATGTCATTTTGTCTCGAGCCTATAGTACATACAACTGGAGGACAACGACGATTGGAATCACCAGAATCAAGGTCCACTGCTACTTATTGCAAGTAGTGAGCCAAGTCAATGGAGAATATGCAACTAAAGATGAACGGATGGCGGCATACCTGCAAATCTTCCTCAGCTTGAAGTCTAAGTTTCCCCGTTGTGAGTTCAAATAGGTTTTCCGATTGGAAAAACAGCCACGTTGATTCCTTAGCTAACTTGGCACCGACTGAACATTTAGGGGAGGGGGGAGGCGGTGGGGGGAGGGGGAGGATGGAGGGAGGCTGGGGAACGCCGGGGAGGCCAGGGAGAGAAAGGGTGAGGGGGCCGGGGAGAGGGGGGGGAGGAGGAGGGATAGGTCGGGGGAGGAGGAGGGGAGACCACGGGGGGGGGGGAGGGTCACCGGAGGAGGAGGGAGATCAAAAGGAAGGAAGAAAAAGAAAGACATTTTGAATATTTCATTAAGGGTTTGTTTGTTTCGCCGCAAATGACCGCAAGTCGTAAGTCGTAAAACCTCTTTTCCATTTTTCGCTGTTTGTTTCGCTGCACAACAGCTTGCAAAATGCAACTTTCATTTTTTCACTTGCAGTTGCTACAGTTAATTTTGTGGTCATGTAAATCTCACTTTCTCACCTACATTTCCCCACTTGCAACTCCTACAGTTAATTTTGTGATCATGTAAATCCCACTTGTAGTATACTTGCAGTCCAAAGAAATTACTTGATAATTAATATATAATTTAATATTATTAAATATTTATTATTTTTAATATTTTTAATAGTGTTTAATTTTTTGTTTAATTATTTAATTATTTTATATTTTTAATCCTTAGTTTTTTATTATTTTAAATATTGTTTTAATATTTAATATTTAATTATTTTTATTTAATATTGTTATTTAATACTTTATTATTTTATTAATATTTATACCAATTTTTAATATTTTATTTAGATTTAATATTTTATTAATATAACAATATTATGTTTTAATATAAAATTACTATATATTTAATTTATTTATAAATAATTACTTTATTAATAATTATAATATACTTTGTTATTATATTAATATTTTAGAGGGATCTGTATCTCAGCCGCCAGTTGAGAGAGACTCTCTCAGCAGACGCGACGTGGCTGAATTTCAGCCACAATTTTAGGCGTTGCTACCGTGGTCGCAGTTTTTTTATGAGGATTGTAATCAAGCAACAGTATTTTTTTTGAGGAGTGCGATCATGGTCGCAGTTTTTTTCTGAGGACTGCTACCATGATCACAGTCCTAATTACACTGAAAATAAATGATTTTTTTAGGACTGTGACCATATCACAGTCAGCTGTGACCATATTGAAGCGCCAGCTGAGAGAGTTTCTCTCAACTGGCGGCTGAAGTGCATTTTTCTCTATATTTTATTATGTTAATATTGTAATAATAATTCATTATAATAATATTATAATAACAATTTATTATTAAAATTATAATTATATTTTGCTTTGTTAATTTTATATTTTTATAATATTACAATAATATCATAATAAAATTAAATATTATGATAATTTTAAGTATTTTATAATATTATAATATTATGACTATATCTTAGCATTTTGTTTAAGATTTTTTAATATTTATGTTTTATTAGTATTCTTAAACTTTATTCATGTTCTTAGATTTTTTTAAAATTTTTTAATTATTTATTTAGTTAATATTTTAATAATATTTTACTAATTATATTAATATTATTATTATAAATAAAATATTAAAATATTAATATTTTATCTCAAATTTATTAATACAATTTAATTTTCAATAGTAGATTTAATTTAATAGTATTTATAATATTTAAATCACTACTACAGTTAATTTTGTGATCAACTTTTTCACTTATACTTTTACGTTACCAGCCAAATGTCATAAATCACAATATACTTTTTCATTTACACTTTCACTTTATCAACCAAATACCGTAAAATACAATATACTTTTCTATTATTACTTTCACTTTACTAACCAAACACCATAAATATAATATATTTTTTTGATTCTCATTTTACAACTTATGACTTGCAGTCACTTGTAGCAAAACAAACAGACTCTAATAGTAATATTGTCAAAATATAATAACACACTTGTAAATATTTTTAAGGTGTCTTTCTCGTTTGTTGGAGTGGTAATATCCGTTCCCATCCCCAACCGCCTGTAACTTGCCGCGACCCTGAAATCTAATTCTCTCTCTCTCCGCGGAATTTATCGATCGAAATCTACCATGGTGTTCGTCAAAACCCTTGATGGCCAAACCCTAACCCTAGAACTCCCCCCGAGCTCCACCACCCTCCGCGCCCTAACCCTTGCCGTCCACTCCATATCCGGCACCCCCGTCCACCTCCAGCGCCTTTTCCTCTCCTCCCGCCGCCTCGCCGGCGGCGACCTCACCGACCTCTCCGATTTTTCTGTCGGGCCCCACTCAACCCTAACCATCCACCTCCCCTTATCCGGCGGCGGCGGCGCCCAGCCCCCCGTTGCCCCCGCGCGCCCTCCCCGCTACGACTTCCTCAACTCCAAGCCCCTCCGAACTACGTCGCCGGCCTCGCCGCGGCGCCACCGGCTTCACCACCCGATCCGACATCGGGCCCGCCCGCGCCCCTGACCTCCCGACTGCTCCATCGCCTCCCGCCGCTCCGCCCCCGCCCCTGCCGCCTCCTCCGCTGGCCGCGGCCGTGGGAAAGGCCCGGCGAAGAGGCTGATGAAAAGGGCTACAGTGAGAACCAGAAGTTCGACGAGTTCGAAGGGAACCACGTCGGCCTTTTCGCGTCGGCGGAATACGACGAGGACGACAAGGAGGCGGACGCGGTGTGGGAGAGCATCGACAGGAGGATGGATTCGAGGAGGAAGGACCGGAGGGAGGCGAGGCTGAAGCAGGAGATCGAGAAGTATCGTGCCTCGAATCCGAAGATCACCGAGCAGTTTGCCGATCTGAAGAGGAAGCTGATGGATCTCACGCCCGAGCAGTGGGACAGTATTCCGGAGACCGGGGACTACTCGCTGAGGAACAAGAAGAAGAGGTTCGAGAGCTTCGTGCCTGTCCCCGACACGCTTCTTGAGAAGGCCAGGCAGGCGCAGGAGCAGGAGCACGTCACGGCACTCGATCCCAAGAGTAGGGCTGCTGGTGGGACTGAGACCCCTTGGTCGCAGACTCCGGTCATGGATTTGACTGCTGTAGGAGAAGGGAGGGGTACTGTGCTTTCATTGAAGCTGGATAGGCTGTCTGATTCTGTTTCCGGTCTCACCGTAGTGGATCCAAAGGGGTACTTGACTGATCTCAAGAGCATGAAGATTACGAGCGATGCTGAGATTTCGGATATCAAGAAAGCACGGTTGCTTCTGAAATCTGTGACCCAGACTAACCCGAAGCATCCACCCGGTTGGATTGCAGCGGCTAGGCTGGAAGAGGTTGCTGGAAAGATACAGGCGGCGAGGCAGTTGATTCAGAAAGGGTGCAAAGAGTGCCCGAAGAATGAGGATGTTTGGCTCGAAGCTTGCCGGCATGCGAGTCTGGATGAGGCTAAGGCGGTGATTGCTAGAGGGGTGAAGGCTATTCCTAACTCGGTGAAGCTCTGGATGCAGGCTGCTAAATTGGAGAATAATGAGGTAAACAAGAGCGGGGTCTTGCGGAAGGGTCCCGAGCACATCCCGGATTCAGTTAGGCTATGGAAGGCGGTCGTGGAGCTGGCGAATGAGGAGGATGCCAGGCTTTTGCTTCATAGAGCGGTCGAGTGCTGTCCTTTGCATGTTGAGTTGTGGATTGCCCTTGCCAGGTTGGAAACTTATGATCAGGCCAAGAAAGTGCTTAACAAGGCCAGGGAGAAGCTTTCGAAGGAGCCTACCATTTGGATTACTGCTGCAAAACTTGAGGAAGCTAGTGGGAATACCACTTCCGTTGGCAAGGTGATAGAGAGAGGTATAAGATCATTGCAAAGAGAAGGATTGGACATTGATAGAGAAGCTTGGATGAAGAAGGCGGAGGCGGCGGAGAGAGCTGGGTCTGTGGCCACTTGCCAGGCTATAATTCACAATACTATTGGCATTGGAGTGGAGGAAGAAGACCGCAAGAGGACTTGGGTGGCTGATGCTGAGGAGTGCAAGAAACGAGGTTCTATTGAGACTGCAAGAGCTATCTATGCTCATGCACTCGGTGTCTTCATTACCAAGAAGAGCATCTGGCTCAAGGCAGCACAGCTTGAAAAGAGTCATGGAACAAGGGAGTCCCTTGACGCCCTTTTGAGAAAAGCAGTACAGTATAATCCAAAGGCTGAGGTTTTGTGGTTGATGGGCGCTAAAGAGAAGTGGCTGGCAGGAGATGTCCCCGCTGCCCGAGCTATTCTTCAAGAAGCTTATGCTTCAATTCCAGACTCTGAGGAGATTTGGCTGGCAGCCTTCAAGCTCGAGTTTGAGAATCATGAGCCAGAGAGGGCTAGGATGCTTCTGGCCAAAGCCCGGGAGAAGGGAGCAACAGAGAGGGTGTGGATGAAATCTGCTATTGTTGAGAGGGAGTTGGGTAATACTGCAGAGGAGAGGAGGTTGCTGGAAGAAGGGCTTGAGCGGTTCCCTTCATTCTTTAAGCTGTGGTTGATGCTTGGGCAGATGGAAGACCGGCTGGGACATGTAGATCAAGCAAGGAAAGCTTATGAATCGGGCTTGAAGCACTGCCCTGCTTGTATTCCTCTTTGGCTCTCACTGGCTAGCTTAGAAGAGAGGATGAGTGGTTTGAGCAAAGTTCGTGCAGTTCTTACTATGGCGAGAAAGAAGAATCCTCAGAGCCCCGAGCTCTGGCTTGCAGCTATCCACGCTGAATCAAGGCATGGGAACAAAAAGGAGGCAGATAATTTAATGGCTAAAGCATTGCAGGAATGCCCGTCTAGTGGAATTCTGTGGGCTGCTTCTATCGAGATGGTACCACGGCCCCAACGCAAGACAAAGAGTGCTGATGCTCTCAAGAGGTGTGATCACGACCCTCATGTTATTGCAGCTGTGGCGAAACTATTCTGGCATGATAGAAAAGTGGACAAGGCAAGGAATTGGTTCAATAGGGCAGTTACACTTGCCCCAGATATTGGAGATTTCTGGGCATTGTACTACAAATTTGAACTGCAGCATGGTAGTGAGGAAAATCAGAAGGATGTTTTGAAGAGATGTGTTGCTGTGGAGCCAAAGCATGGTGAGAGATGGGCAGCAATCTCTAAAGCTGTGGAGAACTCCCACTTGCCAGTAGAAGCGATTTTGAAAAAAGCAGTCGTTGCCCTTGGGAAAGAAGAGAACCCTGCCATTGCGGATGGTGCCATCCCCTAGATTGCATACAACTTATTTTCAACTAAAACTGGTAACTATTCAGTACAGAAATGGTTGTTACATTTTTTGGTTCAGGATTTTATATTGTGAGCTATTTGTAACTGAAATTACTATTAGATTTCATGACAAAGTCCAGAACTATTATGGTGGTGTCTTATATTTCTGTATATACTCTGGATTTGCGCTTACTGGAAACTATGAATTGGAATAACTAACCTAAAAACAAATAAAGGTGACAGTAACTAAAAGCTAATGGTGGAAGCAGAGCTATGCAACTAAACCCTAACTAAAGATAAGTCTCACAACAGATATGGTGATAATGGTTAAAGAAAGGGTCAAGGGGAGTCCCTCTTAAATTGCCAAACAACTAAAACTACATTGTGGGTTTTGTAGCCCTTCTAGATTGTTAACTTGAGTTAACCTCATAAAGACGGGGTTAACAAGTGCGCCTCTGGAGGTAGACAAAAAATTAATCCATCTTAAACAAGAGGGTAGGCAAGCATTTTATAGTAAAAATTTTCAGAAGTAACTCTCCTAATCTGTTATCTAAACATAGATAGTTGATCCTTCACTTAACAGAAGGTAAGTCTGGCAGGGGATTTAGGGAAGATAAGTCTGGCAAAAAGGATATTAAGGTGCTGTTTGACAATGTTTAAGGAAAGGTTAAGGGTTGCTGTAATCCTAATTACAAACTCCAGTTGCCAAACACAGCCTAAGAACATGAGTAATCTGACCATGCACATCAGTTATATAATCTTTAGAGTTGCTGTAACTTGTAGCAAAATCCTGAGCTACCAGAAGTTGTTTTAGGTATCTTTATATCAATCAAGAAGGTTTATCTTTCTCTGCTGCAGTGGTAGTAGTTATCTCCATGTTGCATCTTCCCTCAACCCCATCTATTAGCCACTGTGACCATATTTAATCTCATACCAGGGTTTATAAACTTATAATTTCTGTGGATTTCACCAAATCAAGAGAGTTAAACCCTAAAGACCAACTTCAGACTGATTATTTTAGCCATGGTGTTATCTGGGGTATAACCCTATTTGTGATATCGAATGTTAACAGTATGATTAAGTTTAGAACCCAAATTCCGAGAAAATTCATTCTTCACCTGACAATAGTCAATCCAATAATCTCAAGGAAGCGTCTTTCGGAAATTTGAAATTTGTGTTATATTTTTTGTTTTTGTTTTTCATTTATAACTTTATGTAGTTTACATTTCTTACTAGTTTCTCCACGAACTCAAATCCAGTTCATGATTTACGTGCCTCACACTCTTATACTTTTTGGAACTTATGGGAACAGCAAATACTACTATCAAAGTGGTTCTTACTCTTATCTCAATGTTTTCTCCCCTATTGATATGACACTGCCTCATTATTTTTTTTCTGGGATCTTTTTCCTTGGTTATCGGTTATTTCTGTCAGCTCTACATGTTGAATTCCCTTGTATCAGCATAATCCTCATTCATTATTCATAAGTTCCTTCTTCTTCTTGTCTTATTTCTCTTTCCCCTTTTTTCTTTGTGATTCCAGTGACTGCCCCAAGATATTCAAAACACATCTTTCCTATTCTGGTTTATAGAGCTAGGCAGTTTCCTTTGCTGATCATTCTTTCTTTCTTTCTGCATATACTTATTATTTCTAATTTTGCTTTTGTTGTATTTAGTTTCGTACTGTCCATTTTGTGGTATTCGGAATGCATTCTTTCAGTTTTTTGCTATATTTCTGCCTTGGAGGAATGTAATTCCCTTTGGCAAACTCAGTCTTCCCTCTTCTTCTAAATGTGTTCTTCCATACTAGGAAAATTTGGAGAATGCCAAATGAATTGGTCTTTTAGGGGTATGGGAAGCCCTTTTCATGTCCGTAGTTTGCTCAGGAGCATGTTTGATCAGCCGGTTGTAAATATTTATCAAATTTTCATGGAGCGTTGTTCCGGAGCCGACAACATTTTGATGCAATACATGATATTGTAAGTTTAGCTCCCCCAAAAATTTAGGATAAAGCCGTAATAGCTTTGTTGCTTGTATTATTGTAGGGAGCTCTTTTATTTGTATATTAGGCTTATTAGCAACCCTGTGAGCCACACATTGCTTCACAATGTTGAGCAGGATGTGCGAATAGAAATATGGATTTACTACACTTGCTGAACCTAGGAAAGTTATTTTGAAGCCATAAGTCGTCTACTGAATCCCTTTCGACTGTTAATACATATTGCCATCTCTCATTCCTATTAAATTTTTATTTACTTCATGTACTAGGCTTTTCTACCATTATTTCATTGGTCTTCTTTGTTTATTCTAGTAATCCCCTTTGATTGACCTTTTATTTTTCACTTCAAGATAGTTAATAGTGTGTCAGATATACATACCTCCTGGTCAAACTTTTTTCAAACTTCCCTCTACATTTAATATATTCTTTTTCCTTTTCTTTGTTTAGCTGACTTACATATTTGACAATGAATTTCTTACCTTATTGGATTTTTTTATCTGTTTAAAAAAGCTCATGTTACTTTTGAGAACCTCAAATGAACTTTATCAGTTTTTCATTTCTTGAAGCAGGTCCTTTTATTACTTACCTTTTAGAGTTTTGTTGTGCATTTATTCTTTGACTTTCCATCCACTTTTCTGCTTAGCTTCTTTGTACTTTCAGCTTGATGTTATTCTTAGAATTGCTGTTTCTCAATTCCATCTTGCTTCAAAAATTACACGTTGAATCTGTTCCAGTCTTGGATTTTGTTAGATGTTGATTTACTTTCTGTTCCAATGATGCACAGTGGAGATAGGTGGAATTTGTGCAGTGCTTTGTAATTCTTTGCTCAAATAACTGTAAAATATTCTCAATGGAACTATCTTTTTATTTAAATTCATATATATTTTTTATTTAGTAACATGATTATATTCTGTTGAATTAGTTTCATCTCAACTGCCCATTTTGATTTCAACGATGTACCATTTGTTATATGCTGAATTTGCTTGTTATTAATAAACAATCTATATATTCATGATTTTCAGTTTCGTCTTCCTACTTTCTGGATCAATTGTGGCAGAATGGTGTCTGCGATTGATATCCTTTTAATGCATCCTTCACAACTTGTTTTATGCACGCACAATGTTTTCTTTACAAGGTGAATCTGGGAAAACACTTGTCCTATGGTCTTGTCATCCTACCTTGGGACTTAATCGGAAAATCCTAAAATTGTTGGAGAGGAATGCCCGATTTAGATGATTAAATGAGAATATCCACTCTTTGTTCATATTAGCTTTCTCAGAACTTTCCATGTGGGATCTTGAGGTTAGTTTCTTCTCAAATCTTTAGAGAATTTGGTTCAACTTTTGATACATTGCAAAATGCATGTTTAGGTACTTGTATTTTCCCTCTCCTGATCTTATACCAAATTTTCCAATAACTTGGTTGGGCTATAAAATTCTTACTGGTGTGTTGAACTTTATGAAGAAACTTAATATACTTTTAGTTGACTGACTATTTGGCCATCTGCTCATCGGATTTTCATTATTTGTTCCTATTGTGACATTAGTAAGTTTTAAGGAAAACATTTGTTCTCATTTACAGTGCTTGGACCTTTAATATAAATGACACATAAGTTCCATATTGATCCTGTTATTTTTCTTTTTGTATTTAACTGCATAATCTTTGATAGCAGGATTACATTGATGATTAGACTATCTGAGTCCAAAATATGTTGTGGGTTTCACTGTTGAAACGTAACTGTTAGTAATGTTTGAAACCATATTATATGATTGACTAGTATTAACCTCTGCTCAAGTTAGGTTTCAGTTATATGATTATGTCGGTATTGTTTCCATGCTAATGAAAAATATAAGGCACATGTTACACTGCAATCTTGCTTCTTTGAATAACATGCTCCAGTAAATTGTTGGACATTGCTATACTGTAGCTCTATCATTTAAAAATGTAGTTTTTTGTTGTCATACTCGAAGGTTAGAAGCACCCTGTTCTTCTACAATCTTGTTTCCCCTCGAATGTCTGCCTATAGCATTATTGTGACAAAAGAGGAGGGGGAAAGGCGGGGACAGGGGCAGAGGCAGAGGCAGAGCTGGGGTTTGGGTCAAGAGGGCTGAACTAAATAAAATTACAAAAATTCAAAAAATAAACAAAATTATTTTGATTTTAGATCATAAAAATTGTCAAGTTCTTAGTGCAACTGTATCCCTTCGCCTTTCATACAGTAATATTCATCTTAAATACTCCATATGCTGAAATGAAATATGTCTGCTGCTTCAATTACCACCATTAACAATTTGGTTTTCAAGAATGGTCCGAGCAGCTTGAAGGGTATGTAAGTTATGGACATAGTTTATGTAAAATTCCCTTATGTGCATGTCATGCACCATTTTATCATAAACCTAACAAGGAATGATAAATACTCTGGATCATTTCTGTAAGAACTAAATTATAGAAAGGGCAGAGAGAATCAGATATATGTGAAGAAGTTTTGGTACATGCAAGATAGTAATTTGATTCCGTTGTTTGCAGCATCTTTTGTGGCACTTTGAATTTCAAAGTTGAAATAGCAGGGAACCTTTAGAAAACATCCACATTTCCTCTTGAAGAGTCAAACTTTCGCGAACCTTTGTTCTGTTGTCCAGCATGTCTTTTCTGTTGGAAGATGGTTTATCAAGCTCTTGGCAAACTATATGGAGACCATGAGAATTATTTATAGGTCAATGAATGTTAGTAATCATATCTTTGATATATATAAACTTCCCTTCTAAACTAAGAGATAAAATCAAATCTCCTTGGATTATATCGGCATACATCTCTCAAGACTTCGTTAATTTAGTTGGAACCAAGGGGCTTTTAGGCAGCTCTATTCAACTGAATATGAGTGGATTGTATCGTGATATATCCCTCAAGGTTTCATTAATTTAGTTGGAACCAAGAATTTATGGTGTTGGCTCTAACCAAGTGAATATGAGATTTATGTTATTGGTATTCCACTAGGCAATCCATGTGCCCGATCCGGCGTAATTCTCTTTGGTTCATGTAGCCTACACCAAATTCTTGGGACAAATGGCTTAGTTGTTGTTGTTGTTTGTATTCCACTAGGCAAGGGGGGTTGAGATGGAAACTGTTCACGGTCCTCTAGGTTTCTTCTTGGGTCTGGTAACTTTTGTTTGTGTTGGTGGGAGTCTGCAAGCAGTCTTTCTTGTTTTATTTTCTGTTTTATGTGTTTGTGCGCTTGTGGTGAATGTGTGTGAGTGTGTGTGGGGGGGGGGGGGTTGGCGTGGGTCGTGTAGGCGGGGAGGAGGGTGGACGGTAGTGCCTATGACATGGGTAGAGGGATCATGCCCTTGTGATGCTATGGAGAAGATACACATCCGCGCGTGTGTGAGTGTGAGCGCACGTGTAGCATGTTAAAATATGTAATAAATATAAAAGCTTTATCTGTGTGTTGTTGTGTCTTGATTTTTCAGAACGTGTAGGTGCGTGTTCGTGTCAGAATAGAATCTGATGTCCATGCCTATATATATGATAGGCGTGATTAATTTTGAAGGATGTCCTTTGTATTGTGTACATTTTTAATCCAACAAGCTTCTAACTCTTTTCTGTCGGCTGGTTAACTAACATTTAAAGGTAGCTACAATAGAAGGAACTTGGGATCCACCCATGACATTTTGATAAAGCTTCATTCTTAAGTTACCCTTTTGCTACCGTCTACTCCCTACCACCAGCATGTAGAACGGAGTACGCCAATAAAAGGAATAACTATAAGGACTTATTTGTGAATTCTTTGACCTAAGAAAATAAAGAGGCACTAAGACGAGCTTTCTTTGGATGCACATTTGCATAATTAACAAATAACATGAACTTATTGAGTAGGTAGGTTAGGATTGAATTTTCCAGTGGGTAACCCAAGTTAACAGCTGGTCCATGTACGAAAGTCTATGCTCAAATATGGGTTATAGACAAACGTTTCCTGGCAAAACCTTTTGAACAGGGTGTCCCGTGCTGGCTTTAGTGACATAATTGGATCTCTTTGGGCTTAAATCGCAAATAATACATGCATAAATTATCCAAATGGCCCGATGAATACTAGGGATACCATGGCCTGAGATATCGATCTGATTAAGCCTACCCTTCTACTGTCTACCATCCAAAGTAGAATACTGTGCACTGTACCTATACCTGTACCACAAACCAGAGCGTACCAGGTCTGTGATCAAGCAACACTGCTCCAACCATTATTAGCCTTAAAGGTTTCTTAATTTTTTAATAAAGTTCTCTTTTCCATCAAAAACTTTTCTTATGCTTTATAGAGGTAACAAATGTTGGAAAAAGAATTTTAAATAAGAAAATAGGGAAATGACAATTATGTCTTGACATAACTAGACTGATCCGTACTGGGTGTTAAGGGTGTGAGGTTTAGTTACTGGGAGTTCCATGTTCAAAAGTGTGCCACGGTCTTTAGTATGAGAATAAAATATTTGCCTTTAAGGTTTCTTAATTTCTTTCAAATTTATTTCCTTTTCTCTAACACCCATCTCATCTCTTAAACTCTGTGAACCCATCCCATATTTTTCTTAAATCTCTGACCTATATCCCTCTCACTAACCAATCTCTTCCTAACTCATCACATTCTCCCTAAACTCATGTCTCTTTTCTTAATCTCTTCCTAGACATCGATGAACTTTTGTCTAACCAATCACTCTCTCTCTCTAAACCATCTTTGTTAATTTCTTCCTAAGTCATCACTTTTCTAAAACCCATGTCTTCTCTTTTTATCTCTTTCTAGCACATCTCTCTTCATATTCTCTTCCTAAGACCTATCTGTTGCCATTTCTTCTCTTTCTCAATCCCTTCTTCTCTTTCTCAATCTCTTCTGAAACCCTTTTGTTCTCTCTCTATTCTGATCTTTTCTTTGTTAAAATGTCTCTAACCTCTTCCCCTATTTCAGATTCATCTAGTCCCATCTCATCTCTTAGTTTCTCATTTCTTTCTTTGAGATTCTCTAACCCCTCTCTGTGTACTTGATGTGAAACATGTATGCGTGTGTGAAAATCAGTAAATAATACATGCATAAATCGATATCATGGCTAAAATAACATGTATGCGTGTGTGAAAATCAACAATAAAACACTCAAATTACGCTTCACCAACATGAAACGATCATTGGTATGAAAGGATTAAACTAATAATCTAGCAAACTGTTGATCAAATAAGATGCATAGACTAACCAATATCAAATTAAGAATAAATTAACAATATTATCTATGTTACGCATGCAAAAGTTTCTGCTACCAATAAAGAAAACTATTGAACTAAAGGGAAGCAGATACACACAATCTCACGTTTATGGACATCAGTTAAATCGATAAAAATTCAGAGATTAAATATCAAACTTGAAATAACTGATTGAGATTAGAAACATACCTACTGAGGATCATATGTGACCTCAGTGTCCTTGTGATGACTATAGATGTGTAGAGGTCGTCTTCATGAATGTAACGCTTCAAACCGTACATGATTTGGATCGTATCTCGTATGAAGGTTTCTTGTTGTCCAATGATTAGCATAACGACCTTGTTTATGACAACTATAACACTTGGTTGCTTTGTAGCTTGCACTTCAAAATCTTTAGGAAGTCTATATGCATATTGTGCATGGGCTGCACTGTGAGCGAAATTGAAAACACTAATATATTCACTCCTGAAATGCTTCCTAGATGAGATCTTCCCATATTTATAGAAAACTGCTTAAAAGTTGGTAATCTCGGGTGGGACCACTCCAATTATAGTATTAGTATCTACAGGGACCATGGTTCACAGTCGCGGTCTCGGTCGCCGACTCGGCGGGCACTGAGACAATTCGGTCTAGGTGACTCGGATCGGTCTCGAGCGATACGCTCAAACGCTACATAGAAATCTCAAAAAATTCTTAAAAATCACGAGAAATCTTAAAAAAAAAAATAGACATCCGCATTCTTATATCACATGTCCAAAACATATCACTTAGCACACTAAACATAAAGAAAAAGCATAAATACACGTGTCGGTAGAAGCATATCAAAATATATGCATAATATAGTAAATTGCACAAACTACATTCATAAATACATGCTAATATAGTTATTTTCATATTGAATTGCGATGAGGCATAAAATCATCATAATCATCTCTGCGGTAAGTAGATAAACCGATACTAGTGCTTGTAGATCTCTCAAGTTGTGGTCTGCAGTCATGGACATATGTCACACCATAATGTTGACCTGATTTCAAACTCAACATTTGCATATGACCTTCAAGACTAAGTTCCTCCATCAGTACTATTGTTGCTTTCATTATTGTCATCATCGCCGCCGCCGCCATCATTGTCATCATTATCATCACTATCATCTAACTTTTAGAACTGGATAAAACCCTCACATTTTCACCACCATAACCATCTGCTTCTCTTATACTTCGAAGGGAGAGAGGGGGGAGAAATCTGAAACAGGGAGAGAGAGGGAGGGGGAGGAAAAAGAGACAGAGAGAGACAAGAGATGGAAAGGGAGAGAAAGAGCGGGTGTGAGAGGGAGGGGGAGAGAGAAACAGAGGGAGGGGGAGGGAAAGAGACAGAGAGAGACGGGAGATGGAGAGGGGGAGAGCGGGTGAGAGAGGGAGGGGGAGAGAGAAACAGAGGGAGGGAGAGGGAAAG
Organism: Agave tequilana; assembly: GCA_038442645.1. NCBI lineage: Eukaryota > Viridiplantae > Streptophyta > Magnoliopsida > Asparagales > Asparagaceae > Agave > Agave tequilana. The sequence goes on from JAVJIF010013488.1 coordinate 52,165, forward strand.
AGACAGAGAGGGGGAGGAACATTACCTGAGGCTAGGGAGGAGCGGCCAGCGGCGATCGGGCGGCTCCGGAGTCCAGATTTGAGCAGTATGATCGGGCAACGACGGCGATCTTTAGATCTGAGCGAGAGAAAGGTAAGTTTTTTTCTTTATACCAGTTCGTCATGGGTGAATATATGTTTCGAGCCGACTCGGCCGAGAATCGGAGTCGACTCCGTAGACTCGGTCGAGTCACGACCAATCGGCCGTGAATCGGCCGAGTCGACTGAGTCAACTCCGATTCTTAGCGGAGTCGGTCTCCTCTAAGTTGAGTCGACCGACTCGTGACTCGGACTCATCTCGGAGCGGGCCGAGACGGATACGGCTCGGCCGACTCGTCTCCGACTCGGCCGAGTCTTTGAACCATGATAGGGACCACACTTGATCAAGGTTAAAAAACTTGACCGTTCCGGTTCCGACTTTGCCGAGTCAGAACCGGAGTCGGAATCAGAACAGCTTTCCCCATTCCGGGACCGGTCCACGAGTCAACCTATTTCATTGTTTTGCTTGACTTGGGGCCGACTCGGCCGAGTTACCCAAGTCGAGGCCGAGTCGGCCCCGAGTCAAGGCCGAGTCGGCCCCGAGTCAAGGCCATTCAAGCCAAAATTTCATATAATTAAAATTTTTTATTGGAAAGATAGAGCTAATCTTTACTTTTGTAAAAAGAGTAGTTAATTTAAATTTAATTTTCATATAATTTACTAAATTATGCATTAATTTTGATATTTTGATACCGCAACACATACATTTATGCATTATCTTCATGTTTAGTGTGCTAGGTGATATGTTTTGAACATGTTATACGTCAAGTTTGATGTACATTTTATAGGCGGTGACCTCAATGGGCGTGTAGGAACTAGTCATTATGGGTTTGATGGTATACATGGAGGATTTGATTTTGGGGAAAGAAATGAATCAGGTAACTCGATTCTAGATTTTGTTTTGTCCTATGATTTGATCTTAGCAAATACTTGGTTTAGGAAGAGAGTCTCACTTGATCACGTTTAGAAGTGGATCAAGTGCGAGCCAAATATATATATTTTTTAACTAGGAGAGTAGATAAAGGTAGTTGCATCGATTGTAAGGTAGTACCAGGTGAGAGTGTAGTAACTCAACATAGACTCTTAGTTTTAGATGTTCAGATTAGAAGGAGATTTAGAAAGATTAAACGTAAGTTTGATCTTAAGATTAAGTGGTGGCGGTTAAAAGAAGGTAACCAAGGAGTCTTTGTAGATCAAGTGGTACATGAAGTTGATTAGAAAGCCCAAGATGATCCTAATATAACATAGAACAAAATTGCTAACTGCATTAAAAGAGTAGGTAAAGATGTACTTGGTGAGTCACGGGGTGGTGCTTCACCATGTAAGGATACATCATGGTGGAGTGAAAAGGTAAAAGCTGCCATTAAGATCAAACGAGATTCTTACAAAGATTTGAAGAAAAATTGTGATGGAGTGAGTTTTGAGATGTATAAGCTAGCCAAGAAGGAAACTAAGAAAGCTGTTCAGAATGCAAAAGCTAAAGTGTACAAAGAAGTGTATGAGAAGTTGGATACCAAAGATGTTAAAAAGGATATATATAGAATTTCTCGAATGAGAGAGAGAAAGACTAGAGACTTATGTACTGTAAAGTGTGTCAAAGATGAGGATCAGAAAGTTTTAGTTCGAGATAAAAAAAATTAAAGAAAGATAATATTTTGACAGATTGTTCAATGGTAGTTCTACTCAAGATTTGGTAACCTTACCATTCAGTGCCAGGATATGAATTGTAATTATATGCGCAGAATTAGCGAATCTTAAGTTAAATAGGTCTTGAAGAAGATAAAGTTAAGGAAAGCTGTTGGCCCGGATGGAATTCCTATTGAGGTATGGAGATGCTTAGGAGAGATGGGCGTGAGATGACTGACAACCCTCTTTAACAAGATCTGCCTAACTAAAAAGATGCCAAATGAGTGAAGGAAGAGTACCCTAGTACCTCTTTATAAGAACAAGGATGCTATCTAGAGTTGTTCAAATTACTGTGGAATAAAACTCATGTATCATACCATGAAGTTTTAGGAAAGGATAATTGAACACATGTTAAGACAGAATGTTAAAATATCAGAGAACCAGTTGGGTTCATGCCGGGGCGATCGACGACGGAGACTATTCATTTGCTTCGTCAACTTATAGAGTAATTTCGAGAGAGGAGGAGAAATTTGCATATGATCTTTATTGATTTAGAAAAAGCTTATGATAAGGTGCCAAGAGAGGTATTATGGTAGACATTGATGAAAAAGGGAGTTCCCATCAAATATATTGACATAATCAAGGACATGTATGATGGAGTAGTGGCAAATGTTAGAATTTGTAGATGCATAACAAGTGATTTTTTTTTTATCACAGTTGGATTGCATCAAGGATCTGCATTGAGTCCATTCTTATTTGCCATAGTGATGGATGAGCTTACTAGACTTATTCAGGATGAGATATCGTGGTGTATGTTATTTGCTAATGATATTGTCCTAGTTGATGAGACGAGAGCTGGAGAAAATGTCAAATTGGAGTTATGGAGGCAAACTCTAGAATCTCGAGGTTGTAGATTAAGTAGGGCCAAAACAAAGTATATGGAGTGCAAATTCAATAAACAGAAAATCTGAGATTATAGTATTGTGACATTAGATGGATAAGGAATACCAATGAGCAGTCATTTTAAGTACTTGGGTTCTATTATCCAAAGGGATGCGAAAATCAATAGTAATGTCAAGCATAGGATTCAAGCCGGCTGGTTGAAATGGAGGAGCGCAATAGGAGTTTTATGCGACCGTAACATTTCGTTATGGCTGAAGGGAAAGTTTTATCAGACTGTTATTAGACCAGGTTTGTTATATGACACAGAATGTTGGGCTATAAAGAGATATCATGCCTAAAAGATGAGTGTAGTAGAGATGCACATGCTTCGTTGGATGTGTGGTAATACGAGGAGAGATAAGGTGAGAAATGAGGATATTCGTACTAAGATAGGCGTAGCCCCTATAGAAGAGAAGATGAGAAAAAATCGCTTACGATGGTTTGGTCATGTGACAACGTAGACCTACAGACGCGCCAGTCCGGCGAGTAGAGCGTATCAAATTAGGGCAAGTTAAAAGAGCGCAGGAGAGATCGAAGAAAACATGGATAGAGGTGATACGACAAGATATAGAGCCTGAAGGTCTTAATGAAGACATATTGCTCAATAGGAATAACTGAGAAAGCTGATCCATGTGCCCGATCCGGCGTAATTATCTTTTGGTTCATATAGGCTACAAATACTTGGAAAAAATGGCTTAGTTGTTGTTGTTGTTGTCGTCGTGCGTTTTCATATTTTTTTTGTGCACTTTATGTAGCGTTTCGCACGTCTCGTCCGAGTCGGGGTTGCGACCGATGTAGAACGGTGTCCGTCGAGTCGGCAGCCGAGACCGCGACTTTAACCGTGCACTTGATAGAATATACCATTGTGCGAGACTTGCTCTCCGGATATAGGTTTGCTGTCTAGTGGAGTACGTGGATGGTATCAATTAACTTCTCCGTCACACCTTGTGATCTGCTTGAACTCATGTGTCCTATGGTCATGTCATGTCATGTCTGATGTGTTACTTTGGTGGTTGATGATTACTTTTGCCTTGGATTTCCTATTTCTTTATGCGTATGGTACAACTGCTAAAAGTCAATTAATTTTAGTTGGTTCAATGATGAATCTTGCTGGCCCTCTGGTGGCTATTTTATATTTTAGGCAAGACCTCAAGGAAATAGCAGATTGGTTTGTTGCACATATGTGAAGCCATTCTTAGCGACTTTAGCATCATGGAATAATTGAAGTAAAATTTACTTTGTATCTTTTCTTTTGTAAGTAGGAAAGTTTGTTCAGGACTCAGACTTTACTGGCTATTTATTTCTCCCATTCTGCGGAAATATTTATTTCATGGCTGCAGATAATGAGAGTTGTGTGGCAAGAGGTGGATAGTTATAGTTGGCTCAGGCTGTCGGGTGTGAGCAGGGGATGGTTGGGTTATTCAATACTTATGTAATTACAGAGGAACTGAATTGCCTATGGATGAGCGGGGAGTGCCAGAAGACAGCTGTGGTGGGTCCTACAGTCCAATAGAAGGCGCACTTAGGTAATTCTCCTTTTGATATTAAGTTTATTACTACATGGTTAATTTTGGAGGTTTTTACTGTGACAACCATACATGTTACGTGGTGTTCTGTTTTATTGGGAGAGTGTAGGCCTAGGAAAGGTATCCTAGGCTAACGATCATGTTCTCATTTTGCTTAGAACCGGTCTTGTTTTTTTAGAAAGCCAGTAAAACTAGATGATGGTGATAATAGCAGAATGACTAGTTGAAAATTTATTAAGTTTGAACTTAAGTTGATGAAACATATTTCAAGACTGAAAGAAAATGTTCTTCAGGAGGACATATTGGCAATTAGCATTGTGGTGTGTTTGGAGGAAAAAGGTCTACTCCTAATTTTGGCTTATAAAATTACTTGGAGGCTGTATCTATTTAGAATTTGAAGGGAGGTTGGCATGTACCAGTTTAATTGGAGGTCATTTCCGATTTTTATTCATGAGCCAACACATTTATGCTTCTAGATGGGATTCGATCCCACTGATTCACATGGCATTTAGATTTAGGTTATTTGAACGTCTAGTTAGTTATTCTAATTATGTATTTAATGTTGGGGTATCTTTTAAATGTTTGGTATATTTTTTTGTAGCCTTAATCACAGAGGTGAATCTTTTTAGATTTATCTAGGATTTATTTTTAGGAAGAAAATCTGTATGGAATTATTTAGGATTTCTTTTCTTTTATAATTTATAGGATTTTAGTTTATATGCAACAGATCTTATATGGACTTGTCTAGGTATTAGGTTTCAAGTAATGATTTATAAAGAAGACCTAGATTCTTGTACATATTGGGGGTTGGTTTGCGCAGAAGAGTCTGAAGTCCCCTGAAATCTCCTCTGTAAAATCTGAAGTACGTCTAGGGTTTTTTTTGGGCATTTTGGTGAACACTTCAAGTGTTTGTCTGCCTCGTGAGAACGCTTCTTCAGATGAAAAAAATAATCAAATGCTAGATTTTAGGATACTCACTAAAAATTTAAAAAATGTAGAAAAATTCTCTTCTCCTCTTTTTATGCATATTCTGACTCTTTTCTTTCCGAATACAAATGCCAATGTCATCATACATGCCACTGATCTACTAAGATTCGTCAATCCTTTTAATCTCGCCCAATCCTTTCATTCAAGGAAACAAACGTGAAGAACCCCAAGAGGAGTCACTTCGGGGACTTCGGATTTCTTCCGAGTAAACAAACGACCCGATAAGTTTGGGGTGAAAATGAGGAAATTATACCAATGGAACTTTGCAAAATATCAGGTGCAAGTTTTGCATGGTGCCCTTGGAGGTTTGGTGGTGATTTTGACAATAATGACAGTTGAAATGGGAGATGTTGAATTACTTTTTACAATCTTAAAATTTCTGAGTACAATGATACCGCCTGGGTGTGGCGAGATGCTTCACTAAATTAATATTGCTCAATTTTTTGTAGGACACCCATTCATCCGCCTCCAAGGAATCAAGCAATATTGACTGTAAAGTGTGTCACCAACTCAGAGAGGCTCCAACAGAATAATTTGACAATGACTGGCAGTTTACCCTCGTTATAGACAAAGTCATTGACATTCTTGAACGATACCATGCTTGCCCGGTTAGCAAATTTCATTGGCATAAATTCATCATTTCTCAACCAATTACGTGTAGATGACTAAGCTTTATAATAAATCCTCTTTTGAAGTCTAAGAAACTAGATAAATCCATAATGCTTTGATTCCTAAGATGCTAGTCTAAAGTTTAGGAAACAAAAGAATATAAATAAATCCATGAAGATTTGTTTCCTAAAGAACTAAATCCTAAATAAATCTAAAAGGATTTGCTTTAATTATTAACATTAAAAAAGATATACCAGTCTATCCAAAAGATACTAAAAGCATCACTAAATCTAGCCATCAGTGGATGTATCTGAATCCATGTAGAGCTATAAATGTGTCTGAGCATTGAACACTACTATGTAGTGGCTTTCACAATAGGATACGAATAAACTCTTACTCAAATTAGACATTTCTGAATAGTTGCTTAAATTAATTGAAGTTGATATTTATCTTCTATTGACTTGTTAAGGAAGTCAATACATATGCATATCTGGGACCTCTAATGTCTCTCTGTCCCTCCTCTTGTCTCTCCTGATCACCATTATGAGCATCACCGCCAAAAAATTTTCATCCATAAACTTTATTCTCTTGCTCTTCTGCAAGCCCTTGTACTCTCTCTTTCTAATGAGGGTGTTGGTTTTTGTCAATCAAAATTTTTGTTAATTATTGTTTTGGTTTGTAGGCGCATAATGTGTAGAACTATTTAGTCCCACATGGATGGATGAAGAGACTTAAAGTTGTTTAAATAGAAACATGTGACTTGAGACTCTAATATCTAATGTGGAGTTGTATAAGCACGCTGTGCAACTCACTCAAACGGAACCTGGGTTCGAGCTGGAAACACTTCAACCAGGTGTGCGCGCAAGGGGGTGGAGCCTCATGGGTGGGCCTGAGCTCGTTCAGTTTTGCATGATTTTCCTTTTCTTTATTTTATTATTTTTAGTTAAATGTCGGTTTTTATATTTTGTTTTTGACTCTCTAGAAGAATTCGAGGGACTGATATCTCACGCAGATCATGCGGTCGTTTTCAACCTCGCAAAACTTGTAGCTTGTTGAGAATATCGCGAACGAACCCGATAATGTGCGACATCATGGTGAACATTGAGATCAGGGTTCAGCTGTGAGGTTCTGCTATGTAAAAGGGTCATGAGGAACTCTGAGAAAACAAAATGCGTCCTACTTTCGATGACGATTATAATAAGTATTCCCGCTGCCATTTTTCCAATATCATGGACTAGCATTGGCGCGCCAGTCATTCTCTGAGCCGGTGTTGATTTTCAAGGCCTCAGGAAACTGGTCGAGATAAATGAAACCACCTTTTACACAGCTAAAAGCAAAAGCAATCTCTCCCTCTATATTTCTTCTGGCTGAGTTCTCTGTATCTTCTCAAACAAGGTATCATCTCACAGTAGTTCCTCAACGGCCTGAGTGCACAACACCATGGTTCACAGTCGCGGTCTCGGTCGCCGACTCGGCGGGCACTGAGACGGATCGATCTCGGCGACTCGGATCGATATCGGGCGATACGCGCAAAACGCTACATAGAAAACTAAAAAAATTCTGAAAAAATGACGACAAATCTTAAAAAAATGTAGATATTCACATTCATGTATTACATGTCCAAAATATATCATCTAGCACACTAAACATAAAGCGAAAGTATAAATACACGCGTCGTCGACAAAAGCATATCAAAATACATGCACAATATAGTAAATTGCAGAAACTACATTCATAAATACATGCTAATATAGTTATTTTCACATTGAATTGTGATGAGGTACAAAATCATCATCATAATTCCGAGTCGACCGAGTCAACTCCGATTCTCGGTCGAGTCGGTCTCCTCTGAGTTGAGTCGACCGACTCGTGACTCGGACTAGTCTCAGAGCGGGCCGAGACGGATACGACTCGGCCGACTCGTCTCCAACTCGGCCGAGTCTTTGAACCGTGCACAACGCCGATGACATTAGAGGGGTTATCCAGGTTGTATCTCAGGGGCAGACCACCATCGTTCCTTGCACCTGGAGGGTAGAATCTATCCTAAGGACAATGACAGTTCTTTGTGCCTTGTCGATAAGTCAGTGTTTTAAATGTCAGATATTGGGAAATGTCGAATGTCGTAATCGAAATGTCGAATGTCGTAATCAGATGTCAGATTTCAGATATATTTCGGGGCTATCTAGTAAATTTCAGACATCATGACAGATAACAAATATATATCTTAGATTTCTGAAATAATATAATCTTAAAATTTTATCAAGGTAATACATATACAATTTATGCAAAACTATATAAATATATTTAGGATAGGTATACTTACCTTAACATTTTGCATACACTCACTAACTTATTGTATAAAATTTTCAGTTGTTCTAACTTTTAAGACTAGCCAACATATTGAGTTTTTTCTGAAGTGTCGGCAGACATATCGGATTTTTCCCGAAATGTCGGCCGACATTTTCCAAAACACCATTTCAAATGAGGGTGGGATGTTGTGATGGTGAGGGCTTGAAAACGAAATGTCGGCCGACATTTAAAACACCGCGATAAGTTCTTTTTCTTTTTTTAACTACTATTCTTATATTTTGTGAAACCTATTTTTAAGTTGCCATATGTAAGTTTTTCAATGATCTTAGGATAGAGTTTTGCTTTCTTCTTTCATATTTTGAGCATGGCATCAGAATTTATCCATTGTTTATAATTCATCTAAGCTTGAAAAATTTTATGAGATAAACTTTAAGAGGCGGCAACATATGCTGTTGTTTTGGTTGGACACGCTTAAAAATTGTTTTTGTTTTGAATTATTCTTCATCCTTATAACAGTGAGCCTGCTAGGTCATATGTCAAATTCATAATGAGAAAAATTTGTTTGTAATGGTAAGATTCTTAGCTGCTTATGATGTCTTTACACCACTGATGGGGCTTAGGAGATTTGGGAAGCTCTCGAGAAAAAGTATTCTTCTGAGGAGCAGGTTCAAGAGACCAAACAAATGAACTCCAAGCCATTATTCATGAAATGTCCAAAAAGACATGCCTCTTGTAGAAAAGATTCAAGTAGTTGCCTTCATAAATAAGCTTCTTCCTTGGAAAGAATTGGTTTATTCGTCGAACACATGATAAAGAGAGAGAGAAAAGAGAGTATTTTGTTAGATGATCGTCTTGTATCTCTCTGTATCGAGGAAGAAAGTAGAATCATAGACAAAGAACCCTTCTGAGTGGGTTTGAGGCTAAGCTGAACATAATCGAGCAAAAGCCTAAGCATTGAGTTCAGCTTAGTCTAAACCAAATTCCTAAGAACTGTCGCAAAACACAACTCTTGAGAGCTTCCACAAACACAACTCTTGAGAGCTTCCCAAACTCCATGCCCTTTTAGTGGTGCAAAAAGACATCGTATAGTTTACCAGATAAGTAGCTAAGAATCTTACTATGACACTTGTAATTTTTCTCATTATAGAATTTTTTGTCACTTGACCTAGCAGGCTCATATTGCTATAAGGATGGAGGAGGATAAGCCAAAACAAAAGCAAGTTTTAAACATGTAAACTAATACAAACGTCCTACGTTGCCACCTCCTAAAGTTTGCCCCATCGATTTTTTCAAGCTTAGATGAATTATGAATAATGAACAAATCTTCAGATGTCATGCTAAAAGATACGGAAGGAGAAAGTAGGAATCTATATCACAAAATTGTTGGAAAACTGATATGGCAACTAAAAAGCCAATTTTACAAAATATAAAGAAGAAGAGTAGAGATGAGGTACGAAGAACTGTCGCAGTCCTTAGGATAGATTCCGCCCCCAAGGTGCAAGGAACGATGGTGGTTTGCGCCCGATATACAATATCGATAACCCCTCTAATGTTGCCGGCGCTGTGCACTCAAGCGGTCGACGAATGATGCCTTGCCCAGGAAGAAGAAGATGTAAGGGAGAACTCTGCTAGAAGAAATATAAAAAGGGAGAGATTGCTTTTAAAAAAAAAAAAACACAGTGTTTTCTTAGAGTTCTCTGAGACCCCTTTATACAACAGGGCCAAGGAGCTGAACCCCGATCTAAACATTCGCCTCAGTCCCGCACATTATCGAGATTTCCGCGAGATATTCTCATCAACAAGACGCACGTTCGCCCCATGGATTTGAAAGTTTTAATCGAAAAAAACCCAAATCCTTGACCAGGATTTGAAATTTCTTTTTTCCTTGTCCTTTTAGTGTGATGGAAAAGTACCCTATACTACTGAGTTTACGAATGCTGGGGATAGACGTCTTCTGTCCATTCTCTGTTGATACCTAGTGAAGGAGTGTTCTCTTTTATAAATTGAATCATGGTATGGACCTGTTTACTTATCGTGGGTTGATGGAAAGAGAGTACCTTTAGTTATTTATTTCACGTCAGTCATGTTCAGTCAGTAAGATTTCTGGTTTGTTTTTTATATCAAGGCCAGTTCACTTTATTTTATTTACAAATTCAATTTTTTTAATATCAAATTGAGTGCCTTTCATTATTTATTTATTTTTAATTATCAAGGGGGGTTGTTCCTTTATTTATTATTGTATTTACAGCTCCAGTTTTTTTTTTTTTTTTCATACCGAGGTGGTGCATTATGTTTTCTGCTGTTTTTATGTTTATACCAAGGAGAATGCCATGCATTTGTAATACAAATAAATCTGCATGTGGGTAAGCAAACTGTATTTTAGTAGCTGTGACTGTAGGCATGGACTGCAGGTGTAGTGGTCAAACTACTTTTATGCTGTTTTTATTGATTATCTTGTCAATATTTAATTTTTTCATTATTTTGGCTATATTAGTCTTTGGGTTATTGGTCTGTGAAGAAAATTGAAGCTGCCTATTCATTGAACTCAGGGAGTCCAGAGGCTTTAGGATGAGTCCGCTGTATTGGATGGCATTTATCAAGGACTTTCTGAATCCTGTTTCTAGTTTGGTTGGTATACATTTTTGTTGGGTAGTACTGTCATCTCAAAAATCAACAAAGACCTATCAAGCCCTCACTAGTTGTCTTTTATTAGACACCGTATTTTGCAGTAAGCTAAGAAATGTATAGGATTATTACCTTGTTGACATAAATAAATGTTTGATCAGGAGTACATTACATCTCAATGAAAACTTTTTATCAACTTGCTGGGTAGTCAGATATGTGTTCTCTAGGATTTTAAATGTTGATATAAGTGTTGATTGTGTGATGGGTGCCAGCCAGACTGTTCGCTTAATCGTTTGGGAGTTGGAATGAGAAACTTTCTTCCAACTTGACAGGAAGTCAAGTATCTCAGCCTGCTTGGTTGGAAGAAGTGCAAGAATAACTGGATACATCAGTACAAGGATAAATAGCTGATATTGATATGCACCAAGTCTTATCACAATATGTGAGTAACTTAAACATTACTACTAACAGTGCAAACAATTCCTCAGCGGTGTTCAATTTATCCTACTGGTTAACATTTCCTCTTTCTTTTCAACACTCCACTGAAAGGGTTTGGCAATTTTGCTTTGCAGGTTTCTCTGATCGGAGCATCTTTCAGCACTTTACAAACTACCTCAGTCTGATTTGACTCCTCTCTCGCCGGTGGGCCTTTGTCGTTGTACGAGCCGTATTTTCTTTTCTAAATTCTGGGATTTCAACATGACCTTCAGAGCAGGATAATTCCCAGATCAAGTCCAAAAGCACCTAGGCATTTTGAATGTGAGTGCATTGTAGATAGTGTGCTGCCTTCTTATAGCATATCAATGTGATTCTTCACTAGTCATACAATTAAGTAATTTTGATGAATCTGCTCCAACTTGATGTATTCATGCCATAAACGGAGCAAATGGCAAATTTGACACCCTGTTTTCTTATGTAATTTAGGTCATGTAGTTGCTCGTAAAATGTCCCCTGCTTGGCGGAGGACCGGAGCACATAGAGAGGAGAATGAATGACAAAAAGCAAAAGGGCTTTCCTTTACAAAGTATAAGTGGTGGTGGGAGCTGATAAGGGGCATGAATGACAGTGAACTGCTGGTGCATGTGAAAGAAACGGAGTGATGCTGGAGAAAAAGGATGGTCAGGATAACCTGTGTGTAATGAAGGCAATGTTCGGCTGAAGGAGAATCAAGTTTATCGATCTGGGGTAGTCCCTAGTTTGATGCGAAATGTTTACATGATGTTTATGATGACCAATATGACTCCTTAATTCATACCTTACTTATGTGACAAGCCAATTGTCTGAGTAACCGCCATCAAGATATCTATGATGATGGATATAGCTTGTTAATTCCGCAGTATCACATTAGAAGCCCGGTTTCTTAGTACTTGTGGTGCAGATTTTCCGGTACGAGCGATTAGACGGTTGATTCACACCACAGGCGAGATTAGGGGAAGGAGATTGAATGCGTGAAAATAAAATACATCACACAAAAGAAGAGACATGAGACGCGGAAATTCTCAACTGAGAAAAATTACGAGAGGGAAGAGGAACTTCATTATAATTCTCGAGTTATAAAAATTACAGTGTATAGGAGATATGTGTGTGGATTTAACTTCTTGGATCAAGATTGTATAGAAGTCTGGGGGATCCGAAAGGTGCGAAAAAAGTCCTTTCCTGTGGGAGTAGCACGTCTACTTATACTTGACTGAATTGCTGTTATGGAGGTATGTGGATATCGACGAGATTTTCGCGATCACACGATTTGCACATTGTAACGGTCACGATCAATGGTGCTGCTTGTTGGGATTGCATGCTGAGAAATCCACAACTGTCCATAAGTGCTCGCGCTGAGTGTGATGTTAATGTTATGATGGCGGAGATTGGGCAGCGTTAGTTACGCAGTCTAATCTTCCTCTATATTCATAACGTGTAACATCACTTAAGGCGGGCAATCATTAATAGTGGTAGATTTTACGACATGTAATCCTAACAATAAACATTACTGATCGTGACCGTTACAACATGCAAATCGTGCGATTGTAAAGATCCCGCCGATATCCACCTACCTCCGGAATAATAATTCAGTCAAGTATAAGTAGACGCGTTACTCCCACACGAAAGAGACCTTTCCGCATTGTTGGGATCCCTCAGACTAAAATACAATCTTGATCTAAGAAGCAAAATTCGATTTTCAATCCACAAACATCTCCTATATATTGTAATTCCGGTAGCTTGAGAATTAAAGTAAAGTTCCTCTTTCTTTTCGTGATTTTTCCTAGTTAAGAGTTTTCACATAAAATTCTCTCTTTATTTGTGTGTTTGTGAAAAATACAGGACTTACTAGATATTGTATTATTTGTTTCTGATTATCTTTTTGGGTCTTCTTTTTGGACGTTGAAAGTGAACGTTTGTGAAAATTTTGTTCTTTTAACGTATTTTTTATTTTTAAAACTTGTTTCCATTTGGGCCTGTTT
>JAVJIF010013489.1:0-102231 GCA_038442645.1 Agave tequilana
GGTCATGCTTTGTAACGCTCTTGAACCAAGGTACTAGTGATTGCCAAGGATACATGTGAGGCAACTATCACTAAGAGGTTAGCATGTTGGTGGAGTCATTAGTAGTTAGTAGCCATGGGTTTTCTTTCTTTTTCACTTTGTTTTAGATATAAAAATAAAATCACAAATACCATTCTTCAATGTTTCTCACTTCTTTGTTTTCACCGTACTTCTCGTTTCATTCTTTGTTTTCTTTTCTTTTTAAGTCTTTAAAACTTTGAAGAACTTTTATCATACACTTGAACATACCGTGTAAGTTTCTATCGCCTCCCATCCTTGAGAATTGACTCGTTTTAGTCTTTATGCTATAACGGAAATATCGAGGAAGCCAAAGCACACACACTTTAAATCTTGATTTCAAAACATACACTTTTCGTAGGCGATTTTCCCTCGATCAAATTTTGGCACCATTGTCGGGGATGGGAACGGTTGATTTCACGTTTTTGTTAACTTTTCTTCTTTGTTTTTTTCGTGTGCAGATCAAAATTTTTAGCATTGCAGAAGTTCACACTTGCTCTTGTGTGGTTGGGTAAATTCTTATAATATATATTCTGTTGCTAATATTTGTTACCAGTGAACTATAATAACTTAAGAACTAAAATACGAAAATTGGATGCTTAAAACGGTTTGACATTTGCATCTAGGACGTGTCAATTTTCATTCCAATATACTGTATTTCGTTCTTATGTTGTTGTGATCTTGACAGAGGTGAACATATTGTATTGCATATAATTAGGACAAACACTTCAGTGATTTACTCACTTTTTTGTGTTAATTCTTATCTATATTGCACACTTGCACAAATTGAACTTAAGGGCAACACTCAATACAACATAAGGTGGGAAAGTCATTACCCTCCCTTAGCCCAAAATCACCTCACCACTCACACAAACCAAGCTTAATAAAAATTGCTAGACGTGGCCACTGGGTCATCTCGGACTCATTTAGGAGATTGACCTAAGGGGGAAGTTGTTAGAAGTTAACTCTTATCAAATCGGTGTCTAAGATTGGGGATTGAGAGGTGAAATCTCGAAGAACAGTTGTTTGACATAATTAGGCATGTTGCTCTGGCACGGATACCTCCTACTGATCTTGCCCCCTACCTGGCCGATTAACTTATGGTCTACTTCTGACAATATAACTCCCGTGGACAGTCTAATCAGTTAGGAGTCGTATAGGTCTAAGTCAACCCTAGCATAGGCTTTTTTCCCTTTTTTTGTTTATTTATTTGTTTTTTTTTTGTAAATTGTGAAATTGAATTCAACACAACAATTCTTTCAATCCTAACATGAATCCATATTTCACCCTGACCTCATTTGACTCGGATAACTTCAACCCGGATATGTATAATATGAACCAATCATATATATGCCAAATTGGGATTATCCGACAAATATGTGCTCCAGTCCCAATATTATGAACAAGATTGGAATAATCATTACCACTCTTCACAGAGTCAGTGGGGATACAACTCTCCCAAGTCATATGGTCAACTACATTACCAACATCCAGCTTCTTATACTCCTTCTCTAGAACAACCTTAAGAAGAACCAAATGACTGGGAAAAGAGGGTGGAAGCCTCAGAGGAACTCGAGTGACGAATTCAAAATCTAGTAATCTCAAAATCCCATCAAAGTTTCAAATCCAAGATCCTTACTCCATTTTTCAAGTTCCAGAGCAAGAAAAGAGTACGGATCCAGGATTCAATTCCCAAAACGATCCTTTTAATATGATAGAAGCTAGACTTAGTCAATTGGAAAACATGTGTAGGAATAAGGAAACTCTCCCTACCCAATCTTTGACTATTCCTAACACTTCTAATCATATTGATGAAAACCAAAAATCATGAAATCTTGAAGACTTGACCAAGATTCAATTTCACAAAAAATCGTGAACTTGACCAATATCAACCCTTTGACAAATTGGCAAGTTTTCATTTCAATGAAATTGAACTTGAATATGATGTGAACTGACCCACAACTTTGTGATTCAATTCCAATCTTTGAATCTATATTGATTCCAGCATCCTTACCCAAGTTGGACCCATTGCCCGAGCCAACATTGATTCCTGTATCCATAGATTTTGAAATTGAACCACTTCTTTTAGATAGTCACATTTCATTGATGGGAAACAGAATGTGAAATTAAATTCTGTGATTTGTGATTTGGACAACTCTTGAACCTAAAACCGACTCTCATACCCAAAGTTGATTTTTCCGAGTTAGTATTGGTTCCTGAACTTTTCATTTCAAAGCCCAAATCATCCATTCCACAAAATCAGATTCTATTGTTGGACCAAGTATTGATCAGAATGACTCAATAATGATATTCTAAGATTGATCATGTAAAGGGAATAATTTTCATGATAGGATCTTGCATGATCCTATTAAAATTGGGGAGTGTAAATATGTAAATAAAAAAGAGGTCAATAAAGGGGATTATGTGAGCCACCATATTATCTTGATTGGGTAGCAACTCTTGCCCAATCAGACCACCACCGGAACCACCACCATGAGGTAATTTTTCTTCCCTCTCCATTTGTTTCATGTATATACACATTCGCGATGCATTGAGGACAATGCATGACATAAGTGTGGGGAAGGGTTTACTAACGTAGTTAGTTTTACATTTTCTTTCTTTTACACTTCTTTTGTAGGAATTTTTAAAATTTTCTTTTGTACAAAAACTCTTTTCTTTTCTTTTTACAAAACTTTTTGACATAAGGGAAATAGTTTTTATTTATTTTTAAGAAAATTAAGATTATCTTAGGAATTAGGAAGACCTAAAATTATGAATTTTTAAACGAAGTCAAAATAATAGATCTTATTTAAATTTTAGGATAAGGAAGTAAGATTGGAAAGATACTTGTGAATATTTTGCCTTTGATTTATGCACTTTACACTTACAATTTTTGAGATTGAAACAAAGGCTGAAAATGCCATAAAAATATATTAAAAAATGATGATAATAAAAGCCACTTATTGAAGTAGAATAATTATGCCTCAGGAAGCTTGATTATTCACACCTAAAATGGTGAATAAAAACAAAATAATCTCCTTTAGTTTTGTTACCTTGTTTACTCGAGTTCTTAAGTCTGAGGGATGTTTTCTCATCTGGTGCCTTAAGATCATCTGGTTTGGGAGTCACCGGTTAAAGGCTCACTACCCCGGTAAATAAGAAAGCCTAAGAAAACTAAGGGAAGAAAAAAAGAAAAAAGAAAAATAAATATACACAAATCAATGGCATGAAAGTTTGAGTCAATATACAAAAATCTTCATAGTTCACAAAGTGCATATTTTTCTAAGAGTTTTATGAAAGATCAAAGAATCAATTCAATTTTAAATTCTTACATTGATTTATAACAAGATTTTGCATTTCGACTTAGTTTAAGGAAGAATAATTTCTGGTTAACCTATGACCTTGGATCACTTATATTTTCGCAAAAATATTTCAACACTTTTCTATATTGCAAAATGCATTTTCAAAATACTAACATTTGATTTCTTTCTTTTGGATTTGTGGGTTTAATCCGCTGAAAACTTTCAGGAGACAAAACTCTTCCTATAGGGGAAATCTAGAGGTTTAACGGCTTATTGCACATGCTCAGTCCGACCACGTCACCTGCGAAAAGTGGTGTAATAATTTTCTTAGTTTTTTGTTTTGCTCAGGACGAGCAAAAAGATAAGTGTGGGGGTGTGATTAGTCTCTTAAACTGCATATTTCATACCACATCTTCACATTTATTTAATATTAAATTCTACTAATAATACATCTCATGTGTGTTTCTAGGTCCATGGCATGAAATGAAGAAGAAGATCCTAAATCGCCATTTAATGGGTGATTCAAGGCCTATAATATAGCCATTGACTTTGGAGAGCTGATTCATCAAAACCAAGAGTCCAAAACTAGAAACCGGGACATCCAGCTGATAGGGGGACAGACGCAACAGCGTGCGACAGGCGGCGCTGCGCGCGCGGCTCTAGAAGAGCGGTGGAAATATGGCTAGGGCCATGTTTCCTCAGCCGTATTGGCGTGGCCGCGCCCGTGCTTTGGACCAGGGGTTGTCCCCCTAGCCCCCATTCCCCTGGTGCCTATAAATACCCCTTGGGGTTCTGAAGATGGAGAAATACAGAGAGTAGTGTAGCTTCTTTCCATGTTGTAGTTTAGGGTAGTTTAGTTTAGGTTAGTTCTTTTTTTTCCTTTGTATTTTCATTTCTTGTAGATCTTGTAATAGGAGAGAGAGTGGTGTATGGTTGGAAAGCAAAAGTTCTTGTAATAGAAGTGACAATCTATGAAAGGTTCTATCTTTATCTCTCTTTATTTTCTTCTCTCTAATCCATTTTACATGTTTAGCTAATCTTTTCTCTCATGACAACTAAATACTAACCACTAACTAGTCTAACTTCTTACAAGATAATCCACATGAATCTAATAGCCTTTACTTGGCCTGATCTTGCAAGAGCCATCGATGGCTCATGATGATGGATCTAACACTCTAACTTCCTAACTCTCTAACAAGCTAACATTACTTTACTCCATGCTTACTTTTAGTTTTGATGGTTTAAGTGTAGCTTGCACTTATTTTGTTGAGTTGGGATGTGATGAGTTACATATAGGTCATGCTTTGTAACGCTCTTGAACTAAGAACTAGTGATTGCCAAAGATACATGTGAGGCAACTATCACTAAGAGGTTAGTATGTTGGTGGAGTCATTATTAGTTAGTAGCCATGGGTTTTCTTTCTTTTTCACTTTGTTTTAGATATAAAAACAAAATCACAAATACCATTCTTCTATGTTTCTCACTTCTTTGTTTTCACCATAGTTCTCTTTTCATTATTTGTTTTCTTTTCTTTTGATTCTTTAAAACTTTGAAGAACTTTTAACATACACGTGAACATACCGTGTAAGCTTTTATCGCCCCCCGTCCATGTGGATTCGACTCGTTTTAGCCTCTATGCTATAACGGAAGTATCGAGGAAGCCAAAGCACACACATATTAAATCTTGATTTCAAAGCATACACTTTTCGTGCGCGATTTTCCCCCGATTAATGACTCCCAAACCATATGGTTTTAGGGTACCAGGTGGAAAAACACCCCTCAGGTCAAATAGCAAGTAGAGTAGGCCACGAAATCAAGATTTACTTATATATTATATATATATTTTTTATTTTTTTATTTTTTTGGCATGAGTAATCATGCTTCTTGAGGCACAAATATCCAGCTTTTTTTATTCAGAGTTGTGTCTCTAAATCCCAAGCATGTATGTGTGGTTTATGCATATTCAATTAAGGCTAAATAAAATATATGAGTTATTTTCCTTGTTCCTCCCAACTCTTAGTCAAACCAATGTTTCATTTTTATTTAGGCTAAAATAAAGATTCCTTAATAAGGTTCCCTTAATTCCTACAACCTTTTGTATTTTTATAAAGAGTATGAAAATTCTTTTTTTCGTTCTGAAGATTTTAATTTTAAGTAAAATGAAAAAGAAAAAGTGTTAGTACCCCCCCCACTCCTATCTAATGCATTGTCCTCAATGAATGTTATGTAATTGTAAATGCAATAAATAGGAGGAAGAAATGATGTCACCGTCTCCGTCGACTCGGGCCGACCAAGTGCGAATGGCTAAAGAAATGTCAAAAAAAATATAGAAGGGGTAAGCATATAAACAAAAAGAACCCCTAAAGTTTAATTTTTTTTTAAAATAAATGGTGTGTGAATGGCTATGGCCAGGTTTACGATGGAGCGAAAAGACTCAGCACAGTTTCGCCTGTGACACAGGCTTAGTGGTCAAAAATGGCTTTAGTCTTTGCCCATTCACTTTGAATTCCGTATTACTCTTTAGATCGACAATAACCACAACACCGTGTGGCAATACGGTGCGCACAATGAATGGTCCAAACCAACGAGTCTTCAGCTTCCCCGCGAAAATGTGAAGCATCGAGTTATACAGCAGAACCTTGTCTCCCGGGGTAAAGTTTTTCTGATTTATGATCTGGTCATGAAAATGTTTAGTCCTACTTTTGATGATCCGAGCGTTCTCGTAGGCTTCATTCCGTATATCCTCTAATTCTGAGTTCTGCAGTCTCCTTAGTTCACCGGCCTTAGTCAGATCAAAATTGAGTTGCTTAATGGCCCATAGGGCATGGTGTTCTAACTCGACTGGCAGATGACAGGCTTTTTTGAATATGATTCTATAAGGAGACATCCTCAGGACTGTCTTAAAAGCAGTGCGATAAGCCCACAATGGATCGTTGAGCTTGACCGACTAATCCTTTTCGGTTTGTCCGACAGTCTTTTCTAAATGAGCTTGATCTATCGATTGGTGACTTCGACCTGCCCATTTGTCTGGAGATAATACAGAGTGGATAACTTGTGATTGATGGAATATTTCTGCATCAGAGCTTCAAAAACTCTATTGCAGAAATGTGATCCATTATCACTAATTATCGCTCTGGGGGTGCCAAATCAGGAGAAGATGTTTTCTTTGAGAAATTTAACAACCACTTTATTGTCATTGGTATTTGTAGGCACGGCTTCTACCCATTTAGAGACATAGTCTATAGCAACCAAGATGAACTGGTTGCCGAAGGAATTTGGGAATGGTCCCATGAAGTCGATACCCCAAACATCAAAAATTTCGACTTCGAGAATTGGGTTCATGGGCATCATGTCTCTTCTCGAAATTTTCTCAATCTTCTAACAATTTGCACATGACTTGCAAAAGTGGTATGAGTTTTTGAACAAAGTGGGCCAGTAAAACCCACTTTGTAGAACCTTCTCTGCAGTTTTGCGGGGACCAAAATGTCCTCTGCATGTAAGTTCATGGCAAAAGCTAAGCACAGTCCTCTGTTCTTCGTCCGGTATGCATCGTCGAATAATCTGGTCTGGACAATACTTAAAAAGGTACGGCTCTCCCCAGAAGAAGTACCGCACTTGAGCAAAAAAATGACACTGGTCTTGCTTTGTCCACACAGCGGGTATTTGTCCAGTGGCCAGATAATTGACTAAGTCCGCATACCATGGTTCCTTAAATATGGCCAGGATGTACTCGTCTGGGAAATCCTCATTGATCGGAGATTGTAGGATAGGTGCGTTCGGAATTCGTGACAAATGATCAGCAACCACATTTTCTATACCTCGTTTATCCCAGATTTCCAGGTTGAATTCTTAAAGCAGAAGGATCCACCGAATCAATCGAGCTTTGGCTTCCTTCTTGGTCATGAGGTATTTCAGTGTCCAGTGATCCGTAAAAATCACCGTCTTTGAGCCTAACAAGTAGGGCCAGAACATTTCTAACGCAAAGACAACGGCCAAGAATTCCTTCTCGGTCGTTGTTTAGTTTTGTTGGGCGTCATACAAGGTCCTACTAGAGTAGTAAATCACGTGCTGCCTGTAGTCGATGCGTTGTCCAATAACAGCGCCGATAGCAAAATCAGAGGCATCGCACATGATTTTAAACGGTTGTGCCCAATTAGGAGCAGAAATAATGGGCACAGATACAAGGTCCTGCTTAAGCTTCTTCCATGAATTGAAACATACTTCGTTAAAATCAAAGGGCACGTCCTTTTTGTGCAGTTGGTTAAGGGCCTAGCGATCTTGCTAAAGTCCTTAATGAACCGTCAGTAGAACCCTAGCATGCCCTAGAAAGGATCTGATATCCTTGCTGCTTTTGGGTGGTGGAAGCTTAGCAATCACTTCTATCTTTGCCTTGTCCACTTCAATTTCTCTCCTAGAAATCTCATGGCCTAAGACAATCCCCTATCATACCCTGAATTGACATTTCTCCCAGTTCAGAGTTAGGTTCTTTTCTTTGCATCTTTATAGAACTAACTCAAGATAATGAAGACATTGTTCAAATAAATCTCTGTAGATGGAGAAGTCATCCATGAAAATCTCAAGAAAACATTCCACCATGTCAGAGAACAACCTAAGCATGCATCGTTGGAAAGTCGCGGGAGCATTGCACAATCCAAAAGGCATGCGTCGATAAGCGAAGGTTCCGAACGGGCAGGTGAACGTAGTCTTCTCCTAGTCTCCCGCAGCAAAGGGGATCTGATTGTATCCCGAGTACCCATCTAGGAAACAGTAGTACTCATGTCCAGCCAATCGTTCAAACATTTGGTCGATGAAGGGTAGCGGAAAGTGGTCTTTACGAGTGGCCGCATTCAACTTTCTATAGTCAATACAAACACGAACCTTGGTAGGCAGTCTTGTTTGTACCAACTCTTTCTGCTCATTCTAAACCACCATAAAGCCAGCTTTCTTCGGGACCGCATGAAGCAGACTAACCCATTGGCTATCATAAATGGGATAAATAATCCCATTATCTAATAGTATCAAAATTTCCGCTTTTACTGCCTCCTGCATAAGTGGGTTAAGCCAGCGTTGTGGATCCCTCCTGGGAGTCGCTTCATCGATTAAATGGATTATATATTGAACTATTGCTGGACTTATCCCTTTGATATTTTTCATGGTCCATCCAATGGCTTCTCTATATCTCTTCAAAATAGACATCAAGTTGTCCTCTCGTTGCTCAGTCAGATGGGATGCTATGATCACTGGCAAGGTTTCTCTCCGCCCAGGTAGGCGTACTTGAGGTGTTCAGGTAAGGCTTTTAGCTCTAGGGAAGGTGTTGCTTCATTGGAGGTAATATCCGGATTTTCAATCCTGTGATGAGGTACACTTGGGCTTGACGCCCAATCCACGGCAAAATTTACGATCTGGTCCATGTTGAAATCCTCTCAATCCAGATCAAACTCGCTCTTTATTTCCATCTTTATACTCTCTTCATGCTCACTGGTCAAATTTTCAATGGAATTGACCTCAAAAGTTTGATCATTTATATCCCTGGGTTGTCTTCCAAGATTGAAGACATTGAATTCCTTCGTCATATCTCCAAAGGTCAGTCGCATGGATTTATTCATACAGTTGATTATGGCACTGGCTGTAACAAGGAATGGGCGCCCTAAGATGACTAGAGTTTGAGACCGTGGATTTGACACAGGTTGGGTCTCAAGCACAATGAAGTCAACGGGGTAGATGAAATCCTCAACCTGGATAAGGACATCTGTGATTTTTTCCTTCGGGATTTTCACAGATTGGTCAGCTAACTAAATGGTGACTCAAGTTGGACTCAGCTCGCCCAGCTCAAGTTGCTGGTATACTGAGAGAGGTAGCAAGTTGATACTTGCTCCTAGGTTAAGGAGTGCTCTCCTAAGAAATTATGGGACATTCGAAATCTTTGTATTTCATCGGAATGGGAGCAGACAGAATTTCGCTTATGTTGGTTGCCAAGAACACTTTTTTGGGCACATTTGTCTGTCTCTTCTTTGTACACTTATTCTTAAGAAATTTGGCATAGGCTGGAACTTGTTGGATAGCGTCAAGAAGAGGCACTTTCAGTTTAACCTGGTTAAGCATCTCAAGTATCTTCTCTCTGTGCATATTTTTATTATTATTCCTAAGCCTATTGGAAAATGGTGCTACAGGCTTATGAACTTTTTTAGTAGCTGTGTCCTCGTTAGACATTTTGGGAGCAGATTGGGAGGAGCTAGCAGATGTGAAAACAGGAGAAGGATCAATGTGAGTAGGATTTTTCTGCTGGTAGACCTGATTGTCTACCTTTTTTTCAGATCGAAGTTGTGAACAACATTGCACTGGTTGATCGAAGGATCCTAAATTTCATACGCTTGATTGGAGTCTTAGGGTTAACTAGCGGCTGACTAGGTAAAGTACCCTTTGGTCTTTCACTTAGAGAGTTAGCCAATTGACTCATTTACATTTCCAATCTCGATATGGCCTGTAAATGGTTGCTCAATGTTTGTCCCTGATTTTGCATAAAGGCGGCTTGGGACTTCATAAAAGCTTCCATACTCTCCTCCAATTTACTGAATTTCTTTTCCATTGGTAAACTTTGAAAGGAGGAAGATGGAGCTTGATTGGGGAAATTTGTTGAATGAGTGGGATGGTGAAAATTATTGGAAAAGTTTGGCCTGGGAGAATTGTTCTGAGCCCAAGAGAAATTTGGGTGATTTCTCCAACCGGGATTGTACGTTTGCGAGTAAGGATTATGCAACGGCCGTGAATAGGCCGCGTTCATGTGTTCTGGCGGCACTTGGTGAGTCTGAAAAACAGGACACTCTTCAAAGACATGGTTCGGTGCCTGACAGTATGAACAACCCGGATTGTGAATAGGTGGTGGGTTGATTTGGTTGACATTGGCTGGCTCTTTTATTTCTAGAACCTCTATTTACCTCATCAGGGTTGCAATCTTAGCTTCTACAGCTATGAATGATTCTAAGGATAGGAGCCCTTCTTTTGAAGCTATGGACTGTGAATTCCTTGATTTTTCTGAGACTGGCTCCCATTGCAGGGTTTTCTCAGCTAAATCCTCAAACAAATTCCAATCCTAATTTTCATCCTTTTGCAAGAATCCCCCTGACACATGGTTTCTAACAGGGTCTTCGTTTGATAATCCAAACCATCATAGAGAATCTAACACTGACGCCATTTCTCTACACCGTGATGAGGGCACTGAGCTAGGAGATCTTTGAATCGTTCAAAGTATCTCCAGAATGGTTCACTCGGTTCTTGCCTAAACTGCATGATATTCTTTCTGATGAGAGCAGTCTTATGAAATGGGTAGAATTTCTTCAAGAAGGCCTTGACGAAATCATCTCACGTTGTAATTGAATCCACCGCCAAACTGTACAACCATTTCTTAGCTAGGTCCTTTAGGGAAAAGGGAATGAAACGTAACCTAACGGCATCGTCTCCTAGCTGGGGAATGGGCATCATGAGATATACTTCTTCAAATTCTCTAACAAAGAAGTATGCGTCTTCCGATTCTAAATCATGAAATTTTGGGAGAGTGTTGATGAACTGGGGCTTTAACTCGAAGTTATTACCGTTCGCTTCAAGAAGTTTTATGCAAGATGGATGTGAGGTTCTGATCGGGTAAAACCTGTCCTATAGCGACGCCATCACCGGTTCTAGATGCAAGGGTAGAGAAGTGTTTCTGGTTAATCTGAAAGATACAGGATCTCTTACCCACTCTTGCATGCAGTACACCACAAACAACATATAGACAACAAACAATCAAAAAGAGTGAAAAAATAAACAAAATAAAGAAAAACAACCAAGCCTTAGTCTAGGGTACCTGGACCTAGACGACTCCTAACTGGTCGATTCTCCGGGGGAGGTTGTTGCAGGAACTCGACAACCAGCTAATCGACCAAGAAAGGGCAAAACTCGGTGGGAGGTATCCGGGCGTGAGCCACGGGCCTTAATTACGCCAAACCACGGAGCTTTCGAGGCTTAACCTCTCAATCCACTTTCCTTAAACACTAATTTTACAGGAGTATAGTTCTTACGATTTTCACCCTCGGTTAATCTCTTAGTGAGTCCGAGATGTCCTAAGGGCCAATGTCTATCAATTTTTAGTTAAGGCTTGGGATAGTGTGAGTGCACTTGAAGATGATTTTTGGGCTAAGGAAGGGTGATGAAATCCCCACCTTATCTTGTTTATTTGGGGTTTTGCCCTTAATATCAATTGTGAAAGTGTACAGTATATTCACAACAAGATAACACTCAAAGCGATAAATCACTCCAAAATGTTGGTCCTGTTCTATATGAATACACACGTTCCTTTCTTCAGCACTCTTCAACAAAAATTGAAATGAATTGAAATAGATACACGCCCTAAATGCAAGAGTCTAATCCAAATTTAATTAAGCAATAAATAGATTTCTGTTGAGTTTATTACACATGTATAAGGTGAAGCATACAAGAGAACTAAAAAATGTGAGAAAGCAATTTGAGCGATTTTCGGCAACCCTGCAGAAGATCTTTTGTTAGTACTTCAATCGGAGAAATTTGCTTTCACACGAATTTTCCGAGGGCAAATGAATTCCTCGTGCAGTGTCTTTGGCCACCACTCTTGCTTCCCATAGTAGTTATGTCACGCCCCGCTTCCCAAAATACGCTGAAGCGGAGACGCGACGAGAGTCAGTGACGCATATACGCAAGGAAAATACCTCACGTATATGCGCTAAGCCTTAAGTAACCCGAACAAGCTATAAAATTTACCATGATAAATCAATATCACTACAAATGACATATAAATATCTAACACAATGATAGCAGATGAATAAAGGAAAGAAATGATAACTGGATGCGATAAAGATAGAATCAAAAGATAGAATCAGGAAATAACATGAATAAAAGAGCAAGAATACCTATAATCAAGAAAAGAGAGACTCCAGCTTCTCGTAACGTGTATGATCACGAACACCTTAACAATATAAGAAGGTGTCCAAAAATCCCTGGACGTGCGAATTCAGGGTCGTCAGAAGCGACCTAATGAGTGTGTGTGTAAAGGAAAAGGTGTTCGTGCATAACAATGCAAGCAATAACAATATGATAACTGAAATAAAACATAACAGAATAATCAATGTCAAAAAAATAGAGAAAAAATATAAATAATAATCTACAATTCTTCTATTTTCTATGATAAAAATTTTAGACAAATAGCAACATGAAATTAATTCAAATCACCCACTTTTCCTTAATGGTAAATTTAGACCCGTTAAATATTTTAATAGTTTAAAACCTATTAAAAATTCAACAAAAATTAAAATATTGGTTTAAATTATACCTACTAAATTCATTGATCCAAAGAACCATATTCTCAACCCCAAACTAATTAATCAAGACTAAAACCCCTTATAACTCCTAAGTAAAATATCCTTATAAAAATCTAATAATTTCTATTTATGTAGATTGATCAGGGCCTTATGATTTCAGTGCTCTGAACTTGGGATCGAGTTCAGGTGAGTGTTCTTTGTCTTCTCATTGTGTATTTTAGTATTATTTAATTTTGTTGTAGGTGTTTTCTTTTCCTTCTATAATTCTATTTGTGAGTGCTTTCCCCCTTCAGTTAACAAGAATTCTTGTGATGAAAGATTTTATTTAGTTATTTAATTATAAATGATTAAGCTAATTTTCTAGTATTTAGAAATTTTATATTTTCATGAATTACCTCCATGTATTATTTGTAGTATCTTTATGTATTCCTGTATGCGATTAAGTTCATTTGTTCTTAATAATAAACTTTCAAGATCATTACATGACATCGGCTAGGACTTTGCCATTAAGACTCACCTGGATGCATTTGTGACCATTTATCTGATGACCATCATGTTCATGTTATCTAACTACTGGGAAAAATATTGTTAGACGGTAACAACCTCGTCCTGCTTATCATGTTCATTGACATATATATATATATATATATATATATATATATATATATATATATATATATATATATATATCTATATATATATATATATATATATATATATATATATGTTATACATGTATCACAATTTCACTTTTGAAGTTGTTACTGTTATCATTACCGAGTTATCCCAGTAAATTTAGGTAACATGTACATTAATAATCTTGACAACTAAATTAAACAACTTACACTGGGATTGGAAAATTGATGGAGGGGACAGCGTCTGTATTTTGGGTGGACCTAGGATTTATGTTGCGCAGCGGAAAGAGGGTTCCACTGCCGGGTTCCCGTGGGGTGACTGGCACCCCGTCCTGTTCTTGTTCCTGTTATACATGTGATACATGTACCTGACTTGTTATACATGTTCCTGACTACCTTGCGGTAGGTCCTAGTTCAGCGCCACGGGTCTGGGTCGTGGTCCCGGGTATGCACGGGACCCACCTAAAACATAGACAATGTCTCCAACCGATCAGTTTCAATAACTGAGGACCTCGAATGGCACGTGTAGTAGGCGTAGTATGGGATGCGTCTATTACATGTGGCAATTGGTATTCGCTAACATAATTAATAATGATAAATTGTTAATGTATTGTGACTGACGTGATCACCCAACTGTACGTATATATAACTATGATCGACATATGATTGTACACATGATCGGATTGTATACGAGATTAGTGACATATGTTAGGTTACACATCTTGACATTAGTGGTCAGGATACCAGTTATATATCGTTTATAACTTTGTTCTTAACATTAATTATTCTGTTATGTTTTATTTCAGTTATCATGTTGTTATTGCTTGCGTTGTTATCCACGAACACCTTTGTCTTTACACACACACTCATTAGGTCGCTTCGACGACCCTAAATTTGCACGTCTAAGGATTTTTAGACACCTTCTTATATTATTCAGGTGTTCGTGATCGTACACGTTACGAGAAGCTGGAGTCTCTCTTTTCTTGATTATAGGTATTCTTTCTCTTTTATTCATGTTATTTTTTGATTCTATCTTTATCGTCATTTCTTTCCTTTATTCATCTGCTATCATTGTGTTAGATATTTATATGTCATATTGCAGTGATATTGATTTATCATGGTAAATTTTATAGCTTGTTCGGGTTACTTAAGGCTTAGCGCGTATACGTGAGGTATTTTTCTTGCGTATATGCGTCGCCGACTCTCGTCGCGTCTCCACTTCAGCGTATTTTGGGAAGCGGGGCGTGACAAGTTAGCTCCTTGGTACTTCTCCTACACACAAAAATAAAGAAAAATCTTTAGTATTGAACAATAAAATTGTTCCCTCCCTGGCAACGGCACCAAAATTTGATCGGTAAAAAGCAAGCACAAAAATAAGTAAAAGAATGTGGGTCGATGTTACTGCGTTTGCGATTCTTCCGTACTAGCAAAGTGGCTATACGGGTCGTATCCACAAGGAGAGAGAACGATGAAAGCTTGATGCGATTTCTTTGTTCAAGAAAAGAGAAAGTTCTTTGTTTCAAATAAAGAATTTGAAAATGAAAACAAGTTGGTTTCAAGAATTGTTTAGAATAGTTTGGTGGTTTGTAAAAGTGATTTTTCTAAATGGTAAAAGTGCATGGCTAACTTTCTACTAAGTGTTCCCACTAATCCCTAACTTCTTAAAGATGTAGCCTCACGATGGATCATAGGCAAGCATAACCTTTATGCATAGGAACTATTTACGTTGGAGACCGAATGAAAGTCCTTCCTTTAACTTAGCTTTACGCAGCAAAACCTGGACATTCCCTTATCAAGATCAAATTGAAGGCGAGAATAAAGAAAGACACAAGTGCACTAATGGTATCGGCAAAGTTAATAGGAATATTTCTGCTTATAAAGACAAGCAAAGTTTACAATCTATAAATCATCAAAAACCTGTTAAGCATGAAATATAAGAGAGCTAATACTTGTAGGTAAGTTAGAGTTAGAACCCTCGTCTTAAAATGTCATATCTCTTGTTTACACAAGGCTTGTTTGACACTATTGACTCATTTGGGTTATCAATCAAGTTGTTAGAGATTAGTGAGTTAGTAGTTAGTTAGTCATGCAATGAAAGAGTTAGTTAGACATGGCAGTAAAGAAAACAATAAGAGAGAAGAGGTAAAGAGAAAAGGAATTAAACTAAAACAAAGAGATAGAAGCAAATGAAAACACCAAGTAAATGGAAAGAAGAAAGAGAAGTAATTACTTGTTTAAGCTTGTCACCTTTCAATTACAACTTTTACACACTCTCTCTCTCTTCACTCTAATAGCTAAACTAAACTAGAAGAAGAATAGACAACAACTACGACTCCAAAAACAAACTAACACAAAGATCCTAAACTCTCTGGATCTCATCTCTGTTGAACCCCAAGGGAGTATTTATAGGCACCAAGGGAAAGGGGGCCAGGGGACAACCCCTAGCCCAAAGCACGGGCGTGGCCGCGCTCGTACGGCCGTGAAAACGTGGCTTGGGCGACGTTTTCGTGGCCCTACCAGGGCGACGTGCGCCTGGCTGCCTGCTGCACTGCGTCACTTCAGTCCCCTATTGGATGAATCTCCTGGATTTCTGATTTGATGCCCTGGTCTGATAGAATCACCTCTCTAAAGTCAATGGCTACTTTGAAGCCTTTAATCACCCATTAAATGGTGATTTAGGGTCTTCTTCTTTATTGCACACCATGAACGATCAAACAAACAAAGCTTTATTAGCAGAATTTTATACAAAATAAATATGCAGATATGATAAAAATTATGCAATATTAGAGACTAATCATGATGCGGCCATAAGTAAGCCGCATTCATGTGTTCCAGGGGTATTTGTGAGTCTGAAAAACAGGACACTCTTCAAAATATGGTTTGGTGCCTGACAGTATAAACAACTTGGATTGTGAATTGGTAGTGAGTTGATTTAGTTGACGTTGGCTGGCTCTAGAGTCTCTATTCTCCTCATCAAGGTTGCGATCTTAGCTTCAGCAGGTATAGATGATTCTAAGGATAGGAGCCCTCCTTTTGAAGCGATGGACAATGAATTCCTTGGTTTTTCTGAGGTTGGCTCCCATTGCAGGGTTTTCTTAGCTAGATCTTCAAATAAGTCCCAACCCTGATTTTCATCCTTTTGTAAGAACCTCCCTAACACATGATTTCTATCAGGGTTTTCGTATGATAATCCAAACCATCATAGAGAATCTGGCACTTATGCCATTTCTCTACACCGTGATGAGGGCACTGAGCTAAGAGATCTTTGAATCGTTCAAAGTATCTTCAGAATGGTTCGCTCTGTTCTTGCCTAAATTGCATGATATTCTCTCTGATGAGAGCAGTCTTGTGAATTGGGTAGAATTTCTTCAAGAAAGCCTTGACAAAATCGTCCCACGTTGTAACTGAATTTACAGCCAAACTGTACAACCATTTTTTAGCTAGGTCCTTTAGGGAGAAGGGAATGAAACGTAACCTAATGGCATCGTCCCCTAGCTGGGGAATGCGCATCATGAGGCATACTTCTTCAAATTCCCTAATAAAGAAGTATGCATCATCTGATTCCAAGCCGTGAAATTTTGAAAGAGTGTTGATGAATTGGGATTTCTATTCAAAGTTATTTCCATTCACCTTAGGACGTTTTATACAAGATGGCAGTGAGGTTCTAATCGGGTAAAATCAGACCTGCCATCACCGGTTCTGAATGTAAGGGTAGATAAGTGTTTCAGGTTAATCTAGAAGTTACAGGATCTCTTACCCACTCTTGCATGCAGCACACCAAAAACAATGTATAGACAGCAAACAATCGAAAAGAATAAAAAACAAACAAAAGAAAAAGAAACAACCACCAAACCTTAGTCTAAGGTACCTGGACCTAGACGACTCCTAACTGGTCGATTCTACGGGATAGGTTGTTGCAGGAACTCGATTACAAGCTAATCGGCCAGGAAAGAGCAAAACTCGGTGGGAGGTATCCGGGCGTGTGCCTCGGGCCTTAATTATGCCAAAC
This sequence comes from Agave tequilana, assembly GCA_038442645.1. Lineage (NCBI taxonomy): Eukaryota > Viridiplantae > Streptophyta > Magnoliopsida > Asparagales > Asparagaceae > Agave > Agave tequilana. The sequence continues at coordinate 17,330 of JAVJIF010013489.1, forward strand.
AACGGAGATTTTAAGGCTTAACCTCTTAATCCTCTTTCCTTAGACACCGATTTTGCAGGAGTATAGTTCTTGCAATTCCCACCCTCGGTTAATCTCTTAGTGAGTCCAAGATGTCCCAGGGCCAACGTCTATCAATTTTTAGTTAAGGCTTGGGATTCTGAGTGCACTTGAAGATGGTTTTTGGGCTAAAGAAGGGTGATGAAATCCCCACTTTATCTTGTTTATTTAGGTTTTGCCCTTAATGTCAATTGTGCAAGTGTACAGTATATTCACAACAAGATAACAGTCAAAGCGATAAATCACTCCAAAATGTTGATCATATTCTATATGAAATGCAGACGTACCTTTCTCCAGCACTCTTCAACAGAAATTGAAATGAATTGAAATAGACACGTGCCCTAAATGCAAGAGTCTAATCCGATTTTCAATTTAGCAACAAATGGATTTCTGTTGAATTTATTACAAGTGTATAAGGTGAAGCATACAAGCGAACTAAAAAAATTTGAGAAAGCAATTTTTGAGCGATTTTCGGCAACCCTGCAGAAGAGCTTTTGTTAGTACCTCAATCGGAAAAATTCGCTTTTACACAAATTTTCCGAGGGCAAATGAATTCCTCGAGCAATGTCTTTGGCCACCACTCTTGCTTCCCGTAATAGTTAGCTCCTTGGTGCTTCTCCTGCATACAAAAACAAAGAAGAATCTTTAGTATTGAACAATAAAGTCATTCCCTCCCCAGCAACGGCGCCAAAATTTGATCGGCAAAAAGCATGCACAAAAATAAGTAAAGGAGTAATGGTGGATATTACTGCTTTTGTGATTCTTCCATAATAGCAAAGTGGCTATACGGGTCATATCTACAAGGAGGGAGAGCGATGAAACTTCTTTGTTCAAAGTAAAGAAATAGTTCCTTGTATCAATTAAAGAATTGAAAAAGAACAAATGTTGTTTCAAAAAATTTCTTGGATTTGGTTGATATTTGTAAAGATGAGTTTTCTTAAAGGTAAAAATGCGAGGCTAACTTTCTACTAAGTGCTCCCACTAATCTCTAACTTCTTGAAGATGTATCTGAAAGTACACCTAAAGGGGGTGAATAGGTGTAAGGCTAATCTAATAACAAATGTTGTAGAATTAAAAACAAATTGCAACACACTTAGTGTAACCAAAGAGTGCAGCCAAATTCTCGGTGAAGGGCCCTGGACTATCTCCTCTAAATTTCTCTAAATAAGAGTTGAGGTGCTATGTAAAGCTCTCTTGGTTTAACACAAGTATGGCACACAATCAAACTCAAACATATATATATAATATGAACAATATGATGCAATGCTCAATGAGAGACACAGTTAAGAGATAGTGGATCAATTGCAAATGACAAGATAGTTTCGAGGTTCAAGCCATTGCTCTACGTCCCCGCCTTCTACAGAAGAATTTCCACTATATTGTCCACACAAGACTTCCCACACAGGGAACTGTTGGCCCAAGGTTACAATCACCCGTTTTATTGAGTTTTGATGATTCCAAAACATATATAGTTATTTGTACTAATCATGTTTATTGTTTAAGTGTGTTTCAGGGTTCTAAGGACTCATGGTGTTTTCTTCCCTAAAGGAAGGTTATTTTGACTCAAGTCGGTTCATTTCGGGTTCAAAAATCAAGCTTGCAAGATCATATGGAGAAGCCCACTTGAAGACTTTGTAGTCACCTAGAACCTATGTAAGACTTAGTTTGTTAAAGTTTGAGGTTGTGAAAAATTGGCTCTAGAACACACACACGTTTTTTTCAAAAATACAGTTTTTACTTTTGGTATTTGTTTTAAGTTCATGCCTTGATAAATATACATGACTAAAATTTTACAAATTTTATATCTTGTTTATATCATGTATACCTATCTTTCCAGCATGATACTTAGCCATATATCCCTACAAAATTAATTTGAAAAATTTCCTAAGTTTAAAAAAAAATTCCATATCAAAATCTGTTTCAGGCCTGGCGGTCGACCGGGCCGGTCGACTGGCCCTATTCCAGGCCCGGCCGGTCGACCGAGCCTCGTGTCCAGGACATGCACGTTTTGTGCACGTCTGTCGGTCGACCGACCGGTCGACCGACTGAAGTTGGCTTGCTCTCTGTTTCCTGTCGGTCGACCGCTCGGTCGGTCGACCGGCAGCTCAAAAATTTCTTTCCCCTTTGCGGCCGATCGACCGCGGCCAACGGCTATATGCCAAATGGGCTGCCAGTCGACCGACAGCCGGCCTGGAGCCCCAACGGCTCTTTCCTCTTTGGTGAATTCTGATTTTGTTACCTTTTTGTGTGGCAGAAATTTCTGATCTTTTGGGGACTAATTTCTGATCAAATAAACTTTATTTAATTGTGTTTTAATCCCCTCCTCTCCCTATAAATAGAGAGGATTGGTCTCTTGCAAAATCACCAAGAAAAATACCTAGTTTTCAAGTTTGAAAAAGAAAGAAAAGTTTTCAAAGCTCTCAATTCTCTAGTGCAATCTCTGGCTTTTGTTTTTCAGTTGTATTTTCAAGCAAGTTTCATTTACAACTGAGTTTGTTTTTCTCACTACAGTTTTAGAGCCAAAAATTCCATCCTCATTCTATAAGGAAGTTGTAAAGAGAAGTTTGTAAGAAGTTTGTGATCCTTTTGGTGATCACTTGGCTACTTGTTCTTTCTTTTTGAGATACCTCTTCGGTAGAGGATTGTATTGGTGGAGTTCGGTACTCCGGTCTTCGGTAGACCTTGTAAAGTTCCTCGGTGGATAGTGGAAACCCTTTACGGCGGTGAAGGCGGGGAGTAGAGCGGTAGCTCGAACCTCGAAACAAATACTTTGTGTTTGTGATTGCTTTTGTTCTTGCTCTCTACTGCTCTTTATTTTTAGCTTGTGTTATTACTTTCATTTCTTGTGATATATCTTGTGTGCACTTCATTATTGCTTCCAATTCATTTCTTGCTAACTTGTCGATCAATTCTCATACAACAAGATTGCAATACGCACCTCTAACTCTTATCTAGAGGAATCACGAGGAAGGAGTTCAGAGCCCTGTAGGATCGTTGAGATAAGGACTAATTGCAGAATTATCTCTTGTAGGCAACTATAGATCTGAAATAACTCAAGTCAACACAAATCTAAAACTAGAAGGATTAGCGTTAAGTAAATAAACAAAATAAATAACTTGCATGTAAAGGAAACAAATCTCAGAAATTGACAAACGCAAACAAAGAGATTTATCCTGGTTCGGTCCTTGTGACCTACATCCAGTCCCCAAGCCACCCGCTTGAGATTTTCCTTTAACCTTGATCTTGCCACCCAAAATCAATACAACATGTACACCACTTGTCGAATCCCCTTCGCCAAATGTGTACACCTTCTCTTCCACCAAGAGAACACCTTTTACCTTTGTACAACTGCCTCTACAACCATGAAGCCTCCCGTGTATAATGGTCACCTTGTACAACTTGCCTCTTCAACCAAGAAGCCTCCCGTGTACAATGAACACTTTGAGAATTACAACTCTTTTCCTATAGCCTTGATACTGAATGTGTATGTGAACAAGGTACAGTATAGGAAACAAAAACTTCAGAAGACTTCACAATAGGAATTGTCTTTTGGTGAAGAACTGAAGTGGGAAAAACAGTTTTCAGGTTTGCAGATTTTTTGGCTATGGAAAACTGATAAAATCTCTTGGTAAATGGTCTTTGCAATAACTTCCCTATTTATAGCTGAAGACTAGGGTTAGTTAGGGAGTTATTGGAGCAATTTGCATCAAAGAAACGTTGAGATTCGTTGCAAAAAAAGACCAGATAACGAAAACTGTCCAACAGTCAGAAACTGTCTATAGTCGACTAGGGTTCTGAGTTAGTCGACTAGACTAGGCAAAATTTCAACTATTAGTCGACTAGATTTAGCTATTAGTCGACTAGGTAGGTGGACGTTGGATGAACAGTTTTCTGGTTAACTACCTCAAGTCGACTGCAACTGCTTTATAGTCGACTGGGTCAAGTATTAGTCGACTAGGGACTTTGGATTAGTCGACTAGAAAAGTCTATTAGTCGACTTGGTTTACTGTTTGGTCGACTAATTCAGAAACAGAGAGTTGGGTCAGATTCTGGACACTTGACTAGTCGACTTGGGTTTGGATCAAGTCAACTACACATGGGATTAGTCGACTTGACTTAGGTATGAGTCGACTAATGGACCAAAGAAGTGTGTGTTTGTGTCAAGGCTTTTACATGCTATTCCACATATACAACCCACACTCTATCAACTCTCTTTAGAGCATCTTGATCATGTAGGACTCTTGATTCTTCATGTGTTAGAGCTCCACATGTCATGCGTCACAAACGTCTTCATCGAAACAGGTTCCAACAAGCCCTCACCGGGTATTCGGCTTCTAGTCTTGTTTTGGGCGATCATTGCATCATATATTCATACTTGTTTTAAAAAGATCTTTAGATTAGCATTTACACCTATTCACCCCCCCTCTAGCTGTTTTCAATTGGTATCAGAGCTTTGGTCTCTAGGCTCTTGGCTTAACAACCTTAGAGAGATCCTTTATTTGCTAATCATCATATTCATTTTTCATACTCACTCACTTAGTAAAAATGGCCGATGGAATTAAGACCCCCCAAAGTTTGATGGCCTTAATTTTCCCATATAGAATGTTAAGATGACCGTATTTTTGCAATCTCTAGGAAGCCTGGTTGCAAAGGCGGTGACCAAACCTTTTAGTGCACCCACCGGTGATGAGTCCACTTGGTCCGAAATTGAAACCAAAGAATTTGATGCTAATGCTAGGGCTCACTATGCTTTACTTCAAGCCCTAAATGATGATGATATTTCTAGGGTTATTTATTGTAAATCCGCACATGATATTTGGACACACTTACTTGTCACTCATGAGGGAGCCTCACAAGTGAAGAGGGCTAAAATAGACCTTCTTCGTTCCCAATATGAAAATTTCTCTATGCAAGAAAATGAAACCATAGATGATATGGTTACAAGATTTACCAAGATTACTAATGGACTTTCTTCTCTAGGTGATGCTATTGACAACGACCAAAGAGTAAGAAAGATCATCCGGGCTCTTGCTCCTTCTTGGGAAGTAAAAGCTACTACCTTGAAGGAACTCAATGACAAGGAGGAGATGGAGCTTATAGGTCTCATTGGGAACCTCAAAACCCATGAGATGGAGAGAAAGGCAAGAGAAGATATGGCTCCCTCCAAAAAGAAAGCTATTGCCTTCAAGAGTCAATCCTCATACTCCGACGAAGACGATGAGGAAGAAGATGATGAGGAGCTCTCACTTCTTGTAAAGAACGTTCAGAGGATGTATAACAAGGCAAAGTTCCAAAATAGGAGGAGATGGCAAGGCAAAGAAGAGAAGAAAATTATTTGCTTCAATTGCCAAAGATCGGGTCATATTGTTGCGGAATGCCCGGATAAAGTCAAGCCCTCCACCTCCAAGAAGCCTTACAAGAAGAAAGCATTGAAGGCTACATGGGATTTCGAAAGTGAATCCGAGGAGGAAGTTGACACCGCCAACATGTGCTTCATGGCTAATGAAAGCACAAGCAAGGTAACCCCTAACACCTCTTCTTTTGATGATGAGCTTTCCATGGATGAATTAGGAGAAGCATTTGAGGAACTCTCACATAATTATGATTTTCTTAAAAAAAAATATTTGAAAATGAAAAAGGAAAATGAGTCTCTTAATCACCAAGTTTTTACTCTTACTAAAGAAAAAGATGAATTATTTTCTACTTTAGTTTCCACCCAAAAAGATTTTGATAACTATAAGATTTCTTGCAAAGGTAAGTTTTCACAAGTTGATAAAAATGAAATTACCATGCTAAAAGAAAAAATTGATTCATTAGGAGTAGTTTTGAAAAAGTGTGAATTTGATAAGAATAGACTTGAGGCTATGTTTCCTAAGAAACAAGCCTTTAAGAAACAATCACATGCTATTCATGCTCATGCTCATGTTCATACATCACAACCTCTACATCATGCCAAACCTCCCAAACATGCTCACCCCCCACACACACATCATGCATTCATGTATGGGAAAGTATTTTCATGCACATATTGTGGCCGTAAAGGTCACTTATTTAAGTTTTGCTATGATAGACTTAATGCTTCACATCATAACATTTGGGTTCGCAACACTAACTTTCAAGGACCCAAGAAAATTTGGGTACCAAAGTCAACAATTTTGCTAAATAATGTAGGTACCTTCCAAGGCCCAACGACGTAGAGGGTTGTGGTATCTTGATAGTGGTTGCTCAAGGCACATGACTTGGGATATCAACAACTTTGCAACCCTATCAAGATACCATGAATGTGGCACCATCACCTTCAGAGATGATGCCAAGGGTAAAATCATCGGTATTGGTAATATTAAACTTGGTACATCCCCTTTAATAGAAAATGTTATTTTAGTTGATGGCCTCAAGCATAATCTCTTGAGTGTTAGTCAACTTTGTGATAAAGATTTTGATGTTGTTTTTGATAATTTAGTTTGTAAAGTTATTGATAGACAATCTAACACATGTATATTTTTCGATTTTCGTGAAAGCAATGTATACATGATTGATATGTCTAATATGTCTTGCAATATTACTTGTTTAAAAGCCCTCGATGATGACTCTTGGTTGTGGCATAGAAGATTAGGCCACATTTCTTTTGACCATATATCTAGGTTAAACAACAAGGAAATGGTGAAGGGTATTCCTTGCTTGAACTTTGAAAAGGACCGCGTTTGTGACGCGTGCCAACTTGGGAAACAAACCAAGTCCTCTTTCAAGTCAATCAAGGATATCTTGACATCACGTCCCTTGGAGTTGATCCATATGGATTTGTTTGGTCCTACTCAAACTAAAAGTCTAAGTGGGAATCGTTTTGCATTTATTTTGGTTGATGATTTTTCGCGTTTTACATGGGTTTTCTTCTTAGAGCACAAAAATTAAGCCTTTTCACATTTTCAAGCCTTTAAGAAAAGAGTTGAAAAGGAAAAAGATTCTTCAATTTTAAGAATAAGAAGTGATAGAGGTGGTGAATTCATTAACCTACCCTTTATCACTTTTTGTGAAGAACACGGAATTAAGCATGAACTATCTTGTCTTAAAACTCCACAATAAAATGGAGTAGTTGAGCGAAAAAATCGGACATTACAAGAGATGGCCAGGACAATGATTAGTGAATATGGTCTCCCTCATTATTTATGGGCCGAGGCCGTTAATACATCTTGCTACATATCAAATAGAGTTTTCTTATGCAAAAATACTTCAAAAACATCTTTTGAGATTTATTTTTCTAGAAAGCCAAATGTTTCATACTTTAAAGTTTTTGGATGCAAATGTTTTGTTTTAAATACAAAAGACAATTTGAGAAAATTTGATGCTAGGTCTTATGAAGCAATTTTTGTTGGTTACTCAAATACTAGTAAAGCGTATAGAGTCTTCAACAAGTCATCTTTGACTATTGAAGAATCTATACATGTAAAATTTGAGGAATCTAATATGTTTGTTAAGAATGTTGTAGAAATAGATTCTTTACATGAAGACATGGAGAGAATCACTTTAAAGGATTCACCTACAACTGCAAGCATGCCAAAGGATGATAAAGGAAATGAAGCTAAAGAAAATGAGGCTCAAGGAAATGAAATTCAAGAAGATAAAGTGGAGCCTACTCAACAACTTCCAAAGGATTGGAGATACAATCCACATTATCCCAAGGACCTTGTTATAGGTGAAGTATCTCAAGGGGTAACTACTCGCTCTAAACTTCATGATTTTTGTGGACACTATGCCTTTATTTCTCATTTTGAACCCAAGAACGTCCTCAAAGCCGAGGCCGACTCGTATTGGTTGCTAGCCATGCAAGAGGAGCTCAATCAATTTGAGCGCAACCAGGTTTGGCACCTTGTTCCTAGGCCCCACGATAGACCAACAATTGGTACTAAGTAGATCTTTAAGAACAAGTTGGATGAGTCGGGTAACGTCATTAGGAATAAAGCTAGGTTAGTTGCTCAAGGTTACACTCAAATCGAAGGTATCGATTTTGAAGAAACCTTGGCACCCGTAGCACGGCTTGAAGCCATACGGATGACACTTGCATTTGCTTCATATAAAGATTTTAAGCTTTTTCAAATGGATGTTAAAAGTGTTTTCTTAAATGGATTTATTGAAGAGGAGGTGTATGTTGAACAACCCCCCCCCGGTTTGTTGATCCTACACATCCGGATTTTGTTTTCAAACTTGACAAAGCTCTTTATGGTTTAAAACAAGCACCTAGGGCTTGGTATGAAAGGCTTTCTTCATTTCTAATTTCAAATGGTTTTAAGAAAGGAAAAATAGATTCTACTTTATTTACAAAACATGTTGAAAATGATATTCTTATTGTTCAAATTTATGTGGATGATATCATTTTTGGCTCTACTAATGAAACCCTTTGCCAAGCTTTTGAATCATGCATGAAGGAAGAATTCAAAATGTCTATGATGGGTGAGCTCAACTATTTCCTTGGTCTCTAAATCAAGCAAAGAAAGGATGGGATCTTCATCAATCAAGCCAAGTACACAAAGGAACTTATCAAGAGATTCGGGCTTGAAGGAGCTAGAACTAGCAAAACTCCCATGGCAACAACCACCAAGCTTGACAAGGATGAACAAGGTAAAAGTATAGACATTAAGTTTTATCGTAGCATGATTGGTAGTTTGTTGTATTTGACGGCTAGTAGGCCGGATATTATGTTTCCGGTTTTTCTTTGTGCTCGTTTTCAATCGTGTCCTAAAGAGTCTCATTTTGTTGCGGTAAAACGCATTACTAGATACCTTAATGGCACCATTGAAATGGGTTTGTGGTATCCGAAAACCGGACTATTTGATATGAAGAGTTTTTCGGATGCCGACTATGCGGGTTGTAGGGTAGATAGGAAGAGTACAAGTGGAACATGTCAAATTTTGGTAATTGTCTTGTTTCTTGGTCTTCCAAAAAGCAAAATTCGGTAGCCCTTTCAACCGCCGAGGCGGAGTATGTTGCGGCCGGAGCTTGTTGTGTACAAGTTCTTTGGATGAAACATACTCTCCTTGACTATGATTTGCATTTTTATCATATTAAAATATTTTGTGATAATACTAGTACTATTCGTATGACTAAAAATGCAAATCAACATAGTAAAACTAAGCACATTGACATTCGGTATCACTTTCTTAAAGATCATTATGAGAAAGGTGATATTGATATTGATTATGTTTCTACCGATTTTCAACTTGCCGATAATTTTACAAAACCTCTAGACTATGCTAGATTTTCCTTTATTTGTGGTGAGTTGAATGTTTGTATTTTGGATTCTTGAAGAAAACGTTCTTTAACTATGTTTACCCTTTTTGATGTATGACAAAAAAGGGGAGAAAAGTTTAGTTTGAATGCATTTTGAGTTTTAGTTTGTTTTTATGCATTAAGTTTTGTATGTATATGTCTTTTCTTTTATGTATATAGCCATTCATTTATATACATAGTCATTGGTTTATACATAGCATAATTTGAGGGGGAGCTTCCAAGCTCCTTTCCCTTATTTTTATAAAATAACTTATATGTTTTGTCATCATCAAAAAGGGGGAGATTGTTGGCCCAAGGTTACAATCACCCGTTTTATTGAGTTTTGATGATTTCAAAACATATATAGTTATTTGTATTAATCATGTTTATTGTTTAAGTGTGTTTCAGGGTTCTAAGGACTCATGGTGTTTTCTTCCCTAAAGGAAGGTTGTTTTGACTCAAGTCGGTTCATTTCGGGTTCAAAAATCAAGCTTGCAAGATCATATGGAGAAGCCCACTTGAAGACTTTGTAGTCACCTAGAACCTATGTAAGACTTAGTTTGTTAAAGTTTGAGGTTGTGAAAAATTGGCTCTAGAACACACACACGTTTTTTTCAAAAATACAGTTTTTAATTTTGGTATTTGTTTTAAGTTCATGCCTTATAAATATACATGACTAAAATTTTTACAAATTTTATATCTTGTTTATATCATGTATACCTATCTTTCCAGCATGATACTTAGCCATATATCCCTACAAAATTAATTTGAAAATTTTCCTAAGTTCAAAAAAAAATCCCAATCAAAATCTGTTTCAGGCCTGGCGGTCGACCGGGCCAGTCGACCGGCCTATTCCAGGCCCGGCCAGTCGACCGAGCCTCGTGTCCTGGACGTGCACGTTTTGTGCACGTCTGTCGGTCGACCGACCGGTCGACCGACTGAAGTTGGCTTGCTCTCTGTTTCCTGCCGGTCGACCGAGCACCGACTGAAGTTGGCTTGCTCTCTGTTTCCTGCCGGTCGACCGCTCGGTCGACCGGCAGCTCAAAATTTCTTTCCCCTTTGCGGCCGGTCGACCGCGGCCAACGGCTATATGCCAAATGGGCTGCCGGTCGACCGACAGCCGGCCTGGAGCCCCAACGGCTCTTTCCTCTTTGGTGAATTCTGATTTTGTTACCTTCTTGTGTGGCAGAAATTTCTGAACTTTTGGGGACTAATTTCTGATCAAATAAACTTTATTTAATTGTGTTTTAATCCCCTCCTCTCCCTATAAATAGAGAGGATTGGTCTCTTGCAAAGTCACCAAGAAAAATACCTAGTTTTCAAGTTTGAAAAAGAAAGAAAAGTTTTCAAAGCTCTCAATTCTCTAGTGCAATCTCTGGTTTTGTTTTTCAGTTGTATTTTCAAGCAAGTTTCATTTACAACTGAGTTTGTTTTTCTCACTACAGTTCTAGAGCCAAAAATTCCATCCTCATTCTATAAGGAAGTTGTAAAGAGAAGTTTGTAAGAAGTTTGTGATCCTTTTGGTGATCACTTGGCTACTTGTTCTTTCTTGTTGAGATACCTCTTCGGTAGAGGATTGTATTGGTGGAGTTCGGTACTCCGGTCTTCGGTAGACCTTGTAAAGTTCCTCGGTGGATAGTGGAAACCCTTCGCGGCGGTGAAGGCGGGGAGTAGAGCGGTGGCTCGAATCTCGAAACAAATACTTTGTGTTTGCGATTGCTTTTGTTCTTGCTCTCTATTGCTCTTTATTTTTAGCTTGTGTTATTGCTTTCATTTCTTGTGATATATCTTGTGTGCACTTCATTATTGCTTCCAATTCATTTCTTGCTAACTTGTCGATCAATTCTCATACAACAAGATTGCAATACGCACCTCTAACTCTTATCTAGAGGAATCACGAGGAAGGAGTTCAGAGCCCTTCACCGGGTATTCGGCTTCTAGTCTTGTTTTGGGCGATCGTTGCATCATATATTCATACTTGTTTTAAAAAGATCTTTAGATTAGCATTTACACCTATTCACCCCCCTCTAGGTGTTTTCAGGAACCTCCACTAAGGATTTGGATAATACAACTTTGGAGTACACAACTCCTCTCTCCAATAAACATAACCTCTACACAAGAGGCAAGGCACAACAACAATCACCTCTATACTTAGACGGATAGGCACTTAGCCAAACAACAATCAACCTCTCAATAGAGGGATAAGGCAGTAAGTCAAGACAGCAATGATCACCTCTATACTTAGAGGGATACCAACACAATCTCCACAATCACCTCTACACTTAGAGGGATACCAACAAACCCAATTGCACAACCTCCTCTACACTTAGAGGGAAAGGCACAAAGCCAAAGCAAAAGATAGGGTTACAATCTTGGTGATCTCAAAGACCACAAACAACCTTGGTAATCACAAAGACCACAAACCAATTTTTCTCACAAAACAAGATCCTAATAGATATGATAGATTGATAGCTCAAGTGTGAGAAAATAAAGTGTTTGGAACAAAGAAAAATACTTGGGAAAATCTCCAAATAGATATTGAAATCAAGTTAAAAACCAATTCCCAAAAGACTCTCTTTTCTTTTGAATTTTCCAACACTTTAAAAACAAATAAAAATAAATCTTTTAGCCACAAAAACTCTTGCTGAAAAACACTTTAAAGATAGGAATTTTTCTTTTCAAAAAACTTGTCTAAAATAACTCAAGAGAAGGCATATTTATAGCCTTCAAAAATTCTACACGTTGGCAGTCTGGAAAGGGCAGAAATGCCCTTCCGGTCAACCGCCCAGTCGACCGACTAACGATCATTTTTATGACCGTTGTGCCTCCAGTCAACCGCCCGATCGACCGGGCCAAAGCCAACGGTCGACCGCCCGGTCGACTGGCCCCCACCCGGGAGTGGGGTGCTTTCAGTCGGTCGACCGGCCGAAGTGGCTGGCCATGTGCACGTCCTCGTGCACATCGGTCGACCGTGCCGGTCGACCGACCATTGGTCCGGTCGACCGGCCTGGTCGACCGCCAGTGTCTCTGGCTGGGATAATACAGGTTTAAAAACTAGTTAATTTAATACCAATTAAATCCCATAAATACACATAAATTCCACAAAAATAAGTTCTTCTTAGATTTTTGAAATACAAATATGTGTGACTAAAATTCAACACATATTACAAACTATTTGAACCATTTTTGTGATATTGAAATTTGGCCTTTAAATGAAAACCGTATTTCCAAAACCAAACTTTGAAATGGAAAACCGTTTTCTCCAAAACTTGTCTAGAAACAAAAACATGATATTGAAACAACTTTGAAGCATATTGTATATGATAGAATCCAATATACATAAAGGATATATATATATATCTATGTTTTTGACATGAAATCCAAAAACCGGTTAAACTGAAAACAAACATTTAAACTTGTGTGTGTAAGTGAACTTGAGCATATCAATACTATCTAATCTTTACAATGATCTAAACATACTAAACACAAACCGAGGTCTTCTTGCAGAACTCCTTCTCCAAGTAGACTCGATTCAAACGCGATCCAACAAGCTTGACTCCAATCGAGTACTAGATGCGATCATGACGCTCGAGCTCTTGAATCAACATGTGAAAGCTCGAAAGCTCCTTTGTTGAAGCTAAACACCTACTAAAATCTTGATCAAATATCTGGAACTAAATATCACAAGATTATTAGTAAACTATAACTACATGAGTTAATCATCATCAAAACTAGAGTGAAGGGCCTTTCGGTCAGTAATCTCCCCCTTTTTGAGATGACAAAACCATGGAGTTATATATGTATGGATTAAAGTTAAGCTTCATAGAAGCTCCCCCTTAACTCATATATAGCAATAAACAATAAAGATATTCAATGTATGCATAAAACAAATGACACATATTTGCACTGATATCAATTGAGAACCAAACATATATGCTCTCATACTAATTGAAAAAAAATAAACATGCATTTAAATGACATAAACATGCATTTAAATGACATAAACATGCATATATAAAACTTTCAAAATACTTTTCTCTATTTTTGTATAAAATAAGGAAATCATGCATAAACATGCATATATAAAACTCCAAATTTTCTTAAACAAGCATATATAGAACTCTAAATTTCTCTCCCCATTTTGGTCAAATTATCAACAAAGGGGTAAAAAAAATTTCTTTCCTTTTATCAAATCAAACAAGAAGGATGTATATGCGATATACATTCATGAAGAGGAGAAACGTAAAGTTAACTCCCCCTGCATACATGCATTATATGAAAAAGAGATGACTAAACCCTAATCACATAACGCATAATATACAATATATAAAAGGAGATGTGAAGCTCCCTCTACACACATATACTACATACCAAAGAAGGTCAATTACTTTAATATGAAATACACTCAACATGAATTTATATAAAGAGAAGATGTTAAGCTTCCCTTGCATATCAGCAATACAAATCAAAGCATTATGATACCAATTAAAAAATATATCAATTTGTGATAAGGTATACATCAAATCATTATGATACTACTTTATAATACCAAATGAAAGTAAGCAAAACATTTTTACGATACCAATTGAAAGGAAACAAAAAAAATTTTAAGATATTATAAGATACCAATTGAAAATATCTTGATATCAATTTAAAATGTCTTGTAAATCTTTGATACCAATAGAAAATGAAACATTGTATGTTTTGATACCAATTGAAATATATATTGAAATTCTTGATACCAAATGAAAATACCAACCAATTGAAAGTAAAACCAAATGTTTTAGGTAAATATAACTCATATCAATATAGATACCAATGTAAAATAAAACATGATACCAATATTGAAAAATGTTAGAATATACCAAAATAAAGTATTTTTCATCCTAAAAAATGGGAGTAAGATATCAATTGAAGATAAAATCGATTGAAAGATACCAATTGAAAGATTAAACATGAATTTTCTCCCCCTTTATGAAATACCAATAAAAACAATGCATAAGCTTGTATAAGATACCAATTGAAAAATAATTGACATTAAGGAGTAAATCAAGCTTAGCATAAATATAATTTGTGCTTTAAGATGTGAAGATATAGTAAGCACAATCAAAACAAATATATATGTATGAAAATGTAAATACCAATCAAAATTGATACTATTTGAAGTTTGAAGCATTCATATATAGAAAACAAAAATGAGTATATAAACATGAAAATATCAATTGAGATATCAATTGAAAATACAATGAGGATCAAGTGTATAACTCATAATACCTCCCTTTCATACACATGTTAAAAAGATTTTCAATTTGAGCATACAAGGCATGGTCGCCCATCCTCCACCCTTTGATGGTAGGGGTTTTTAAAAATACGTTTTGAAAATAGTTTAACAAGTTTGAAAATCACTACCAATCGAAGAATGAAGACTAATTTAAGGATAATATTTGAAAACTAGTACGAAATTCCTCAAGCAAGAAATAAAACATGAATCTATTCCATGAAAAACATGTAGGTCAAACGATGATTGACACTCAAAGTCTATAAGCATATATAAAACTCATGAAAACAAAAATCATGAGTAAATGAGAATAATGTGAGTGTAAGAATCATGTAATCCATAAAATCATGGGAATAGGTAATATAGCTCAATATGAAATTCCTTTATAAACATGAAAAACATGAAAATTTAACTTTCATGAAAATAATTCAAACTTCAAGGCATATGTATATTTTGTCAAAAACTAAAGGTATACAGACATATCCTAAAAACAATTGAGTCCATAAAGAAATTTTGCATGAAATGCAAATGACTCAAGGGTATACATGTATATCCAATAGTTTTAGACAAAATTAACATATACATGAAGCTAAACACTTATCTATGAAAAACATGTCCAAAAATAGGGAATACAAGTTGAAATGTGAGAATCATCAAAACTTGGCTATACTAGTACATCTAATAGGTATAAATGAGTAATTAAGCATAAACATTAAAAAAATCAAATGTGGCTCATTAGTTGTACAAGTATATACACAAGTTTTAATGAAAACTACATCTAAATATGTAATCAAAACATGAAGTGCAAAAAAAAAAAATCATAAACCTAAACCAAAATGATCATTATGTGAATGCACATGGCTTAGAACAAGGATATACATAATAGTTAAACTAAAGTGAGAACACAAAAGTAATAGTCTATATAAACATGGGTGTATCTCAAATACTAATCATGTATATTTCAAGTCTAATTAACATGGCATTTAACATAATAATCATGAAAAGTCAAAACATGCTAAAAATCAATAATCTAAAAGCATGTAAACATAAACAAGGAGCTAGAGATAGTTACCAAAACCAATAGTGGCTTATCTCTAGATCTCCAAACCATGGTGGTCCTCCCTTCAAACTCCCCTTGAAAGTGATGCATCCAAAATTGTCACCGTTTAGCTCGGAACGCATTCAGCTCAAGGCACCAATGCTCTCACTTCAAGCGAGAGCTCACACCTACATCAAATAAAATAGGAGTAGATTTTGGTACCCATACTCTATTGGGTCCATGGGGGTTAGCACCTTTCCTAACCAAAACAAATTTATTTGCAAAATTTACATTATGTACTCTATCATAACAAAACTTTGTAAGGTGACCCTTACGTCCATAATGTGTACAAGTGTACATATGAGCATACTTTGAATCATGTGTGTGAGTATGATGAGCATGTGTATGCCGTGTATGGTGTGCATGCATATGTGAAACTTGTTTCTTTCGAAACATGGATTCCAAACGTGTGATTCATGGCACATTGGCTCAAAGTGGAGCCCAAACAATCAACACTTTTCTTTAGCATAATTATATCATTTTCAATAACAGTAGAAGAGGTGGAGCATGCAATAGGTACACTAGATGGTAAAGCGTGGCAAACATGTGAGTTTAAATCATTTTTCAAGAAAATATTTTTCTTAGAAATCAAATCTAATTCTTTTGAAATAGAAATAATTTTGCTTTTCAAAGAATCATTTTCTTTTAAAATAAAAACAAGTTTTGAAGATAGACTTCATTTTTCTTCAAAACTTCATCACAAATATTCTTACCTTTTAAGATTTTGTTTTTATTTAAGGCAAGTTCAAGTTGGGATTTCAATAAGTCCCTTTCATTTAAAATCTCATCCCTCTCTTACAAAACCATGTTAAGTTTTGAAAACAAATCATTATTTTCTTCTTTTAGCTTAAAATTTATCTTTTTCAAAAGAGTATTTTTCTAATAGGTTTTCATAAACAATAGATAGTTCTTCATTTAAGACATCGTCATCAACATAATCATCACCGGAAGAACTAGCACTATCATCTAGATAGGTGTCCGAGTTTACCTCAAGGGAGTCATTCCCTTGGACCATGTAGCAATGTTGGTCAGACTCATCTCCGCTAGATTCTTTTTCATAATGTTTGGCGTTTGAAGCTTTGGAGAGGTCAAGGTGTTTCACACTGTAAAAGTGGAATCACAATGAGAAACCATACAAAGATAATCTTTACTTAGTGTGTTTCTAAGTGCCTCTAAGGCTTGTGCATTGGCCTCTATATGCTTACTATTACTAAGATAAGATTTCTTGGTAGCGGCAAGGTAAACATGCATTCCTAGGGTCTTGAGATACATACTCATCTTAAGCTTCAACATATCAATGTTAGAAACATCAAACATGGGAGAGCAAGGTAATTCATGAGTGTGTGTAAACAAATAAGTGTGCAAATGTAAGACTAGATTAGCTAATCAAGATCTCACCCCGAGTGGTTAAACCTAATATTAGGAGCGTAGACTCTGATACCAATTGAAAATACACCTAGAGGGGGGTGAATAGGTGTAAGGCTAATCTAATGACAAATGATATGGAATTAAAAATAAATTACAACACACTTAGTGTAACCAAAGAGTGTAGCCGAATTCACGGTGAAGGGCTCTGGACTATCTCCTCTAAATTCCTCTAAATAAGAGTTGAGGTGCTATGTAAACCTCTCTTAGTTTAACACAAGTATGGTACACAATCAAACCCAAGCATATATATGATATGAACAATATGATGCAATGCTCAAAGAGAGAGAGAGTTAAGAGATAGTGGATCATCGCAAACAACAAGATATGTTTCAAGGTTCGAGCCACTGCTCTACATCCCCGCCTTCTCACAGAAGGATTTCCACTATATCGTCCACATAGGACTTCCCACACAGAGAACCTCCACTGAGAATTTGGGTAATACAACTTTGGAGTACACAACTCCTCTCTCCAACAAACACAAATTCTACACAAGAGGCAAGACACAATAACAATCACCTCTACACTTAGAGGGATAGGCACTTAGTCAAACAACAATCAACCTCTCAATAGATGGATAAGGCACTAAGCCAAAATAACAATGATCACCTCTACACTTAGAGGGATACCAACACAATCTCCACAATCACCTCTACACTTAGAGGGATACCAACAAACCCAATTGCACAACCTCCTCTATACTTAGAGGGAAAGGCGCAAAGCCAAAGCAAAAGATAGGGTTACAATCTTGGTGATCTCAAAGACCACAAACAACCTTGGGGTTCACAAAGACCACAAACTAATTTTTCTCGCAAAACAAGATCCTAATAGATAGGAAATATAGATAGCTCAAGTGTGAAAAAATAAAGTGTTTGAAATAAAGAAAAACACTTGGGAAAATCTCCAAATAGATATTGAAATCAAGATTAAAAACCAATTCCCAAAAGACTCTCTTTTCTTTTGAATTTTCCAACACTTTAAAAATAAATAAAAATAAATCTTTTAACCACAAAAACTCTTGTGAAAAACACTTGAAAGATAGGAATTTTTATTTTTCATCTTCTAAAAACTTGTCTAAAACAACTCAAGAGAAGTATATTTATGGCCTTCAAAAATTCTGCCCGTCGGCAGTCTGGAAAGGGCAGAAATGCCCTTCCGGTTGACCTTCCGGTTGACCGACCAACGGTCATTTTTATGACCGTTGTGCCTCCGGTCGACCGGGCCAAAGCCAACGGTCGACCGCCCGGTCGACCGGCCCCCACCTGAGAGTGGGGTGCTTTTAGTCGGTCGACCGCGCGGTCAACCGGCTGAAGTTGTTGGCCATGTGCACGTCCTCATGCCGCCAGTGTCTCTGGCTGGGATAATACAGGTTTAAAAACTAGTTAATTTAATACCAATTAAATCTCATAAATACACATAAATTTCATAAAAAATAAGTTCTTATTAGATTTTTAAAATACAAATTTGTGTGACTAAAATTCAACACATATTACAAACTATTTGAACCATTTTTGTGATATTGAAATTTGGCCTTTAAATGAAAATCGTATTTTCCAAAAATCAAACCTTGAAATGGAAAACCGTTTTCTCCAAAACTTGTCTAGAAACAAAAACATGATATTGAAATAACTTTGAAGCATATTGTTATATGGATAGAATCCAATATACATATATATATATATATATATATATATATATATATATATATATATATATATATATATATATATATATATATATATATATATATATATATATGTTTTTTGACATGAAATCCAAAATCGGTTAAACCGAAAATAAACATTTAAACTTGTGTGTGTAAGTGAACTTGAGCATATCAACACTATCTAATCTTTACAATGATTTAAACATACAAAACACAAACCGAGGTCTTCTTGTAGAACTCCTTCTCCAACTAGACTCGATCCAAACGTGATCCAATGAGCTTGACTCCAACTGAGTACTGGATGCAATCTTGACGCTCGAGCTCTTGAATCAACATGTGAAAGCTCCAAAACTCCTTTGTTGAAGCTAAACACCTACTAAAATATTGATCAAATATCTAGAACTAAATATCACAAGATTATTAGTAAACTATAACTACATGAGTTAATCATCATCAAAACTAGAGTGAAGGGCTTCTGGGTCAACAGTATCCTTAGAATGAATCATAGGCAAACATAACCCTTATGCATAGGAACTATTCACGTTGGAGATCGAATGAAAGTTCTTCATTTAACTTAGCTTTACACGGTAAAAACTTGAACATTCCCTTATCAAGATCCAATTGAAGGCGAGAATAAGGAAAGAAACAAGTGCCTAATGGTATCGGCAAAAATTAATAGGAATATATGTAACTTATGAAAATAAGTAAAGTTTACAATATGTAGATCACCAAAAATTGTTAAGCATGAAATATAAGAAAGGGAATACTTATAAGTAAGTCAGAGTTAGAATCCTCATCTTAAGATGTCATAGCTCTTGTTTGCACAAGGCTTGTTTGATACTATTGACTCATTTGGGTTATCAATCAAGTTGTTAGAGATTAGTAGGTTAGTTGTTAATTAGTCATACAATGAAAGAGTTAGCTAGACATGAGTAAGAAAAGAAAACAACAAGCGAGAAGAAGTAAAGAGAAAGAGTATTACACTAAAACAAGAAAGTAAAAGAAAATGAAGACAATAAGTAATGAAGAAAAGAAAGAGAAGTAATACTTGTATACGCTTGTCACCTTCAAATACAACTTGTACACTCTCTCTCTCTCTCTTTCACTCTAATGGCTAAACTAAGATAGAAGAAGAAGAAAACATAAAACAACTACAACTCCTTAAAATGAACTAACAATAACTTCTAAAACTCTGGATATCCCTTACTGAAGAACCCCAAGGGGTATTTATAGGCACCAAGAGAAAGGGGGCCAGGGGAAAACCCTGGCCCAAAACACTGGCGCATCTGCTCTACCAAAGCGGAGCACGCGGCGCTGTCTGCTGTGCGCTGTCGCTTCGGTCCCCTTTCGTTTGTACCTTCTGAATTTCAGATTTGAGCAACCAGTCTGACAGAATCAACCTCTAAGGTTAATTGCTATCTTGTAGGCCTTTAATCACCCATTAAATGGTGATTTTGGATCTTCTTCTTTATTCCACACCATGGACCTAGGATCACACAAGCAAACCATTATTAGCAATATTTTATATAAAATAAATGTAATGATGTGGTAAAAATTATGTAATATTAGAGACTAATCATTTGGAACGAGCAAAATATAAGTGTGGGGGTGTGATTAGTCTAGATTCTGCATCATTACATCGTATGTCCCTACTGATTTATAAATTAAATGACGCTTCTCACCCAAGTTTTGGTCTATTTTAAAGATAATCAAGAGTCTAAGGACAAAGGAGTAATAAGAGCCTAATTAAACCCAATTTTGGGTATTAAATCTCATTTCTTGAAAGCCAAGCCAGAGGGCTTCTAGAAGATATATTGAATCCAAAAGTTGGGCGCGAATATGAAGAAAATCATATCCAATTTACCCAAATCCAAGACTATACAGAAGCTTCTCGAGACCAGACAAAGCTGTGGACCAAAACCAGGACCTAAGTCCCTGGTATTGTTGCGGAAACACGGTAATTTAGTGGAGGCACGCGTTGATTTTTGTCGTGTGGCCTCGTCTTGTCTTCTGGAACCTCCTTCTGCCTATAAATATCCCTGCAGAGACATGAGATGGGAGCAGATAGAGCTATAGGCTAGGATTTCTCTCTTCTAGTTGTGGAATAGGATTTTTCTTCTTTTTTCTTTTGTATTTTTTCTTTCTTTTTAGATCATGTAGTAGGGCTGAGTTGATTCTGGAGGGGGAGAGAGATATTGATGTAACAGAGAGTAACAATTTATGTAAAGGTGTTTTCCTTCTTCTCCATTATAATCTTCTTCATCTTCTACATTATGCTTAGCTAGTTTTCTTCTCATGACAGTCTAACTACTAACCACTAACTAGCTAATCACTTATTTAATAATTCATATGAATGTAATAGTATCTACAAGGCCTTGCTCTTCATGATGACTCATGATGATGGATTCTAACATTCTAACATTCTAATATCTAACCATTAACAAGCTAACTTACAATGTCTTATTTATTTCATGCTCACCTATACTTGGTTTTGATGATCTAATAGTAGCTTGCACATTGTTGTGTGGTTTGGATGCGTTTGAATGCGAAGAGCAATCTTATGTGTCATGCTTTGTAATGCTCTTGAAGAAACCAAAGAATAGTGATGGCCAAGGATCCGTGTAAGACAATTAAGAAGTTAACATGTTAGTGCAGCAATTAGTAGTTAGTAGCCATGAGTTTTCTTTTATCATTTTTCTTCTTTTCTTTACTTTGTTTTAAAAAACTATTTTCAAAACCTTTTTATCATTTTTCTGTCGGTGTTTTCACCATCTTCTTAGTTCACCATTGTTTTCATCTTCTTCACAACAAGTTTCATCTTCTTTTCTATTTTATTCTTAAACCCACTTTCTAAATCACTTCACTTTCTATTTCTTTTCTATTTCCTTCATTTCTATTTTCTTGTTTTGTTTTACTGATTCACAATCTCTTCTCATTTGTTTTCACTTCGCTTATTCCATCGCTTTCTCCACCTATCACTTCTAGTTTTCTTTTCTTTTCTTTTTCTCTTTCTTTAATAAAGAAGACATGTTAACATACACAAGAATGGATTGTTAATACTTCTATCACCTCCCGTCCCTGTGGATTTGATCCGTTAAGCTAATGCTATAACGGAAGTATCGAGAGAACATTAGAGCACACACATAATTACACTGATTTCAAAATACACGTTTTCAAGTGCTAGTTTTACCCCAATCAAAAAAATGGCGCCGTTGCCGGGGACGGGAATGGTTTTGATTTCATATTTTTATTAACATTTTCTTCTCTGTTTTGATGTGCAGGGAAATTTTAATAGAAATTAAGCACTGCAGAAAGCTAAGAATGCATGCATCTCCCTGCTCAAGAAAGCAGGGAGTTGTTGCTCACATATTTGCCGCAGAAACGCTTTAAAATCCACGAAAACGCGCACATCGATTAGATCTTGGCCCTACGTTTTGCAGGATGCTTCTAAACTTCATATATATGTGATTTTTGCTACTATTTTTCTGCTTTAATTGCCTACACACTGCAATAATTAAGAACTAAAATTAGTAATTGGACATTTTTAATACGGTTTAGACATTTGCATTTAGGCATGTGTTAATTCAATTCTAATATATTGTATTTTGTTTTGTTGTTATGATCTGGACTGAGGTGTACATATGGCATTGCAAATAGCATAGGACAAATACGTGGGTGATTTATTCGCTTTGTCTGTTATTCTTGTCTATATTACACACTTGCACGAATTGGACTTAAGGGCATAACCCAATACAAGATAAGTGGGAAAACATTACCCTTCCTTAACCCAAAAATCACCTCCCAACTCACACAACCCAAGCCTTAAATATATATTGATAGACGTTGGCCCTTAAGAACATCTCGGACTCATTAAGAGATTGACCGAGGGTGAAACTAGTGAGAACCATACTCGTGTAATTGGTATCTAAGATTGGGGATTAAGAGGTTAAGCCTCGAAGATACGGTGCTTTAGCGTAATTAAGGCATGTTGCTTACGCATGGATACCTCCCACCGCATCCCTACCTAGCCGACTAGCTTGTAGTCGGGTTCATACAATAACCTCCCCCGAGTAATCACCCAGTTAGGAGTCGTCTAGGTCTAGGTCAACCTTAGTATAGGCTTGGTTTTGATTTTTTCTTTCTTTTTGTTTGTTTGTTTTTTTCTTTTTTGTTTATGTTTGTTTGTGAAATAGATTTCAACAACAATTCTTTCAATCTCAATATAAATGCATACTCAACATCAACCTCATTTAATTCGAATAACTCCAACCCAGCTTTGAATAACATGAACCAACCAAATAATCTAGATTTGATTTATTCGACTCAATATAACCAATACCGCTTATCTAATGACTAGTATATTTCAAAATAATTTCAACTCTTCACAGAGTCGACGAGGATTCATCTCCCTCCCGGTCTAATTTTCAACCACCTTGTCTACAATTTGCACAATTTTCACAATATCCATTCTCCAATTTTGTTTCCTATCTCCTATTCTAGAATAACCCATTGAAGAAAAATCCGAGTTAGAAAAGAGTATAGAAGTTGTACAAGTCAAGCTTGAGTCCCAACAAAACAAGCTTGACTCACAATATTCACAAACTTTTTCATATCATGCTTCATATATTCCTTTTCTACAACAACCTATAGAAGAAAATCTGAGTTAGAAAAAAGTATATAAGCCATGCAGGAGGCTGAATGAAAATTTCAGAAAATATTGGACTCCCTAATTCCACAATATATCCAAGATTTATACTCAATCTCACTTCTTCAAAATGACCAATCATCAGTCTTGGACATGAGTATAGAACTCTTGCGTGAGTCCGAGCAACAATCTCAAAACTTGTTGGACTTACAATCTTCACAATTTTTCCAAAATCAAGATTCCTACACTTGTTGGCCCAAAGGCCCATCACTCTAGTTTTGATGATTATTAACTCATTTAGTTATAGTTTACTAATGATACTGTGTTTATATAGTTTCAGTTATTAATTAAGATATTAGTAGGTATCTAGCTTCAACAAAGGAGTTTTGGAGCTAACACATGTAGATTCAAGAGCTCGCGCGTCAAGATCGCATCTAGCACTCGGTTGGAGTCAAGCTCTTTGGATCGTGTTTGAATCGAGTCGACTTGGAGAAGGAGTTCTACAAGAAGACTTTCGGTTTATATTTAGTTTAGTTTGTTAAAGGGTAAAGTATATTTTTGAAGCTCAAAAATACACACACATAAAAAAATGCACATTTTTTAAAAAGTATGGTTTTAGTTTTTGATCCTAACATTTTCTAAAATATTTTTTGTTAAAGTTTAGAACTTACATCTAGTAGCTATGTACGTTTCCTATCTTCCAAAATTCAAACAAAAATATTTCAAAATTTTATATATCTTCAAAAAGAGTTTTAAAAATCTATTTTGGCCTAGGTCGGTCGACCGGGCAGTCGACCGTGCCTATTAAGGTCAGAACGGTCGACCGCACGGTCGACCAGAGTTCTGAAAATTGGGGGTGTGCACGTTGTGCACGTTCCCGGTTGACCGGGCGGTCGACCGGTCCCCGATTGCAGTCGACCGCGGTTGACTGTAACCAGCCTACTCTCTATTTGTTACAGTCGACCGAGCGGTCGATCAAAGCCCAACAGTCAAATTTTTTAAATAGGCCGGTCACCGGCCAGTCGACCGCCAGTCTATCAGATTGACAGCAATGGCTACTTTGTTTAAATCAATTTTTAAAACATGTTTAATTCTAAAACGTTAAAGGTTGATTTTCAGGGTCAATTTCTTCCTCTTTTATCCTGGTAAAACTATACTATGTTTACTCTTCCTAAAACCTATATAAAGAGGTCATTAGGGTTGAGTTAATCACTAAAACAAATTTGAAAAATTAAGTTTTGGGTTTTCAATAGAAAGAGCTTTCTAGTTTCAATTTTGTGCTTTTATTTTCAAAAGTCTACTTCAAGTTTTTGGTTCTCAAAATCTCTTTTCTAATTTTACTCTCACTTACAAATTCTTGAGCTTCAATTTATATTTTATTCTATAGGGTTTTGTAAGAAAGTTTTAAGAGAAAGTTTGTGGTCATTTGATCACCCAGAGATTGTTCTATTATCTTTGTGCTACCTCTGGTCTAGAAGAGTGTATTGAGAGTTGGTTACTCCGAGTGGTTGTAATTCCTTAGTGTAAGGTCCCTTGGTGGAAGATCCTATAGTGGATTGAGAAATCCTTCATAGTGGTGAAGACGGGGATGTAGAGCAGTGGCTCGAACCTCGAAACAAATCTTCCTGTTTGTGATTATTGTATTGTCTCTACTTATTTATTTTTTATTCATTCATTTTTGTTGATCTATACTCATCATAACAAGATAGCAATTAAGCACCTCAACTCTTATCTAGAGGAATCACAAGGAGAAGTTCAGAGCCCTTCACAGGGAATTCGGCTTCAAGTCTTGTTATGAGTGATCGGTTGCATCATCTCATTTTATATTGCATTAAAAATTTATATTGCATTGAATTTTTAATTGATTAGCAATACACCTATTCACCCCCCCCCCCTCTAGGTGTAATTTCAATTGGTATCAGAACTTAGGTCTCTAGTTTTGGCTTAACATCCTTACAGAAATCCTATTTGCTAATCATTTCATTGACTTATTCATTCTCATCCACTAGTAGAAATGGCCGATGGTATTAAGAACCCTCCCAAGTTTGATGGCCTTAACTTTCCCATATGGAAGGTTAAGATGACCGTATTTTTACAATCCCTAAAAAGCCGAGTTGTAAAGGCAGTGACCAAACCATTTAGTATACCCAGTGGTGATGAAGACACTTGGTCTGATATTACCACCAAGGAATTTAATGCTAATGCAAAAGCACACTATGCATTGCTTGAAGTCTTGAATGATAATGATATAGCTAGGGTTATTCACTACAAATCCGCCTATGAGATTTGGTCTCACTTAGTGGTCACTCATGAGGGAACATCAAAAATCAAGAGGGCTAGAATTGATCTCTTGCGTTCTCAATATGAAAACTTCACTATGCATGAAAATGAATCCATTGATGATATGGTTACAAATTTTACTAAAATAATTAATGGTCTTTCTTCTTTAGGTGATGAAATCGACAATGATCAAAAGGTCCGGAAGGTCATTCGTGCACTTCCACCATTATGGAAAGTCAAAGCCATTACATTGAAGGAGTTGAACGATAAAGAAGAGATGGAGCTCATTGGTCTTATCAGCAACCTTAAGACCCATGAGATGGAGAGGAAGGCTAGAGAAGAAATGGTTTCACAAAAGAAGAAGACTATCGCCTTCAAGTCTACTCCCACCATCTCTGACGATGAAGAAGAAGAAGATAATGATGAAGATCTATCACTCCTCGTAAGAAATGTAAGAAGGATGTACAATAAGGCAAAAAATCAACCATAGGAGATGATGGCAAGGCAAGGAAGAAAAGAAAATCATTTGTTTCAACTGTCGGAAACTCAGAGACACCGTTACCAAATATCCAGATATCAAAAACAAGTCATATTTCTCAAACAAGCCAAAGAAGACATTCATGAAGAAAGTTCCTAAAGCTACATGGGATTCAGAAAGTGAATCAGAAGATGAGGTGGACACTGCAAACGTGTGTTTCATGACAAATGATAACACACCCAAGATAATCTCTGAACTATCTCTTGATGATTGTGATTTAAGTATAGATGAAATAGGAGATGCATTTGTAGAACTTTCAAATAATTAAAATTTTCTAAAGAAAAAATATTTTAAAATGAAAAAAAAAATGAAGTTCTTCAAAATAAAATTATCACACTTTCCAAAGAAAAAGATGATTTGTATTCCACTCTTTTATCAATTCAAAAAGACCTTGATGCATACAAGATCTCATGTAAAACAAAATTCCAATGATAGATGAAAATGAAATTTCTATCTTAAAAACTAAAATCAACAATTTGGGAAATATTTTAAAGAAATGTGAGTTTAATAAAGCTAAATTAGAGAACATGCTTTCCAAGAAAAATGCTTCAAAAATACATATTCATACTATACATGCTCACACTTTTAAATCACACACCAAGCATGCTGATGTACCACATGCTCATCATGCATTCATGTATGGTAGAATTTATACATGTACTTATTGTGGTCAAAAGGGTCACTTAGCTAAATTTTGTTATGATCGTATAAATGCTTCTAGTAATCATATTTGGGTTAGGAAATGTGCTAACCCTCATGGACCCAAGAAGGTATGGACACCAAAATCCACCCCTATTCTATTTGATGTAGGTGTGGGCTCTCACGTGACGTGAGAGGAATGGTGCCTTGATGGTGGATGCGTTTGAGCTTGATGGACGCTACATTGGATGCATCACCTTCAAGGATGTTTGGTGGGAGGACCACCATGTTTTGGAGACCTATAGATTAGTCCATTGGTTTTTGGTAACTACCTCTAACTCTCATTTTGCTTACATGCTCTTATTGATTGACATTTAGCATGTTTTGATTTTTCATGATTATTATGTTAAATGTCATGTTAATTAGACTTGTGATATACATATATAGTATTTGAGATACACCCATGTTCATATGGATTCATATTTTGTATTCTCACTATTGTTTAGCTATTGTGTATATCCTAACTCTAAAAGCACATGCATTTACCCTAATGATCATATTTGTTTATGTTTTCTCTTAAGTTTCATGTTTTGATTACATGTTTAGATGTAATTTTTATTAAAACTTGTGTTTATACTTATACAACTAGTGAGCTACATTTGACTATTTTATGTTTGTGTTGTGTTTCTCATTTGTACTCATTAGATGTACTTGTATAACCTAGTTTTGATGATTCTTACATCTTTACCTGTTTTGCCTACTTTTGTACACGTTTTCATAAAAGTATATTTTTCTTCATGTATATGTTAATTTTGGCTAAAACTATTAGATATACATGTCTATCCTAGAGTCATTTACTTTTCATGCAAAATTTTTATTGTGGACTCGGTTATGTTTGGGATATGTATGTATACTTTTAGTTTTAACAAAACATACATATATCTTGAAGCGTATTTAATTTTGATGATTTCTTGTTAATATGAGTTTCAATGCCTTATTACCATGATTTTGTTGATTACATGATTCTTACACTCTATGTTTAGTGTTTACTTATGATTTTTTATTTCATGAGCATATATGTGCTTTATTGCTATTTGCGTGACGATGATCGTGTGATTTTCATATTTTCATGAGATACTTATTGCTTTATTCCTTACTTGAAGGATTTTGTACAAGTTTTCAAAAATTATCTTTAAACCAATTTTTATTCTTCAATTGGTAGTGATTTTCAAACATGTTAAACTATTTTCAAACTCTTATTTTTGAAAACCCCTACCTTTCAAGGGCGGATGGTTGGGAGACCATGTTTTGTATACCCTTATTGAATATTTTTTAAACTTGTGCATGAATAGGGTGGTAGGTATGAATTATACACATGATTTTCATGGAATCTTATTTTTGTATACTCATATTTGTTTTCTTATATATGTATGATTCAAATTTCAATTAGTATCAATTTCAATTAGTATTTCCTTTTTCATACATACATATATATGATTTAATTGTGCTTGTTTTATTTTTACATTCTTAAAGCACAAATTATGCTTATGTTAGGCTAGAATTTATTCCAAATGTTAATTGGTATCTTTACAAGCTTTTACATTGATTTCAATTGGTATTTATTTGATATCAAAATATATTTCATGTTTCACCTTCAATTGGTATCAAAATCTACTATTGGTATCTTTAAAAAAAAAAATCTTTCTTGACAGATGGTACCAACATTTGTTTTGTCAACTACTATTTGATTTCATTGGTATCAAAATTTATTTTGTTGAATTCTAGAAAGTACAAAAATTTGTTTTAAAATTTGTTGATATATTTTGCTTATATGCAAGGGGAGCTTAACATCTCTTCTATATATAAATTCATGTTGAAGTGTATTACACATATAGTAGAACTTCACCTCTCTTCTTTATGTGACGCACGTGTGTAGGGGGAGCCTAACATCTCCATTTATACATTGTATATTATACTTTATGCAGGTTAGGGTCTAGTCATTCCTTCTCCATATAATGCATGTATGCAGGAGGAGCTAACTTTATGTCTCTCCTCTTCATGATTGTATATCGCATATACATCTTTATTGTTTGATTGTCCTCACCCCTTTGTTGATGAATTGACAAAAAGGGGGAGAAGAATTTAGTGAGTTTATATATATGCATGCTCAATATGTATTTATGCATATTTGTTTTATTTAGTTTATACATTTTATTGAATATCCTATTGTTTATTGCTATGCATGAGTTAAGAGGGAGCTTCTATGAAGCTTAACTTTAATCCATGCATATATAACTCCATGAGTTTTGTCATCATCAAAAAGGGGGAGATTGTTGACCCAAAGGCCCATCACTCTAGTTTTGATGATGATTAACTCATGTAGTTATAGTTTACTAATGATCTTATGTTTATATAATTTCAGTTATTAATCAAGATATTAGTAGGTTTCTAGCTTCAACAAAGGAGTTTTTGAGCTAACACATTAGATTCAAGAGCTCGCGCGTCAAGATCGCATCCAGCACTCGGTTGGAGTCAAGCACTTTGGATCGTTTTTGGATCGAGTCGACTTGGAGAAGGAGTTTTAAAAGAAAACTTCGGTTTGTATTTAGTTTAGTTTTTTAAAGGGCAGAGTATATTTTTAAAGCTCAAAAATATACACACAAAAAATGCACGTTTTTCAAAAAGTATGATTTTAATTTTTGATTCTAAAATTTTCTAAATAATTTTTTTGTTAAAGTGTAGAACTTATATCTAGTAACTATGTATGTTTCCTATCTTCCAAAATCCAAATAAAAATATTTCAAAGTTTTATATATCTTCAAAAAGAGTTCTAAAAATCTGTTTTGGCCGAGGTCGGTCGACCGGGCGGTCGACCGTGCCTATTACAGGCCAAAACGGTCGACCGTGCCTATTACAGGCCAAAACGGTCGACCGTGCCTATTACAAGCCAAAACGGTCGACCGCATGGTCGACCGAGTTCTAGAAATTGGGGGTGTGGACATTGTGCACGTTCCCGATCGACCGGGCGGTCGACTGGTCCCCAGTTGCGGTCGACCGACCAGTCGACTGACTATAACCAGCCTACTCTCTATTTGTTACGGACGACCGAGCAGTCAACCGAAACCCAACGGTCAAATTTTTTAAATGGGCCGGCCGACCAGATTGGCAGCAATCACTGTTTTGTTTAAATCAATTTTTAAAACATGTTTAATTTTAAAACGTGGAAGGTTAATTTTGAGGGTCAATTTCTTCCTCTTTTATCTAGGTAAAATTATACAATGTTTACTCTTCCTAAAACCTATATAAAGGGTCATTTGGGTTGTTAATCACTACAACAAATTTGAAAAATCAAGTTTTAGATTTTCAAGAGAAAGAGCTTTCTAGTTTCAGCTTTGTGTTTTTATTTTCAAAAGTCTACTTCAAGTTTTTGGTTCTCAAAATCTCTCTTCTGATTTTACTCTCACTTACAAATTCTTGAGCTTCAAATTTATATTTTATTCTATAGGGTTTTGTAAGAGAGTTTCAAGAGAAAGTTTGTGGTCTTTTGATTACCCAGAGATTGTACTATTGTCTTTGTGCTACCTCTTGTCTAGAGGAGTGTATTGGGGAGCTGTGTACTCTGAGTGATTGTAATTCCTTGGTGTAAGGTCCCATGGTGGAAGATCCAATAGTGGATTGGAAAATCCTTCACGGTGGTGAAGGCGGGTACGTAGAGTAGTGGCTCGAACCTTGAAACAAATCTTCTTGTTTGCGATTGCTTTCTTGTCTCTACTTATTTATTTTTTATTCATTCATTTTTGTTGATCTATACTCATCACAACAAGATAGCAATTAAGCACCTCAACTCTTATCTAGAGGAATCACGAGGAGAAGTTCAGAGCCCTTCACGGGGAATTCGGCATCAAGTCTTGTTTTAAGTGATCGGTTGCATCATCTCATTTTTATATTGCATTGAATTTTTAATTGATTAGCAATACACCTATTCACCTCTCCCCCTCTAGGTGTAATTTCAACACTCCCTTTCTAGAACAAACATTTGAAGAAAAATCTGAGCTAGAAAAGAGTATATAAATCTTGCATGACACCTCACAACAATTTCAAAAATCTTCAACCCAGTCTATCGATAGGTTAGAAGCACAATTAAGTCAATTGGTCAACATTCATAGGAATGAGGAAACTCGCTCTTATTAATCTTTGACCAATTCAGATATCTCTAACTCTATCGATCTAGACCTGCAATCATGTTGTTTTGGAAACCAAGATTCAATTTCAGCACATCCATTTGAACTTGACCAACATCAAAATTTTGAAAACCATATTGATATTTTGACAAGTTATCTATTTTCTGAAATTGAACTTGAGCATGAATGTGATCTTGAACATCAAATTTATAATCAATTCCACTTTTTGATTCAATGTTGACTACGGTATCTTTACCTCACTTCAAACGTTTTCCCAATCAGCTTTGAATCCTATGCCCATACATCGTGAAATTGAATTATCCATCTTTTACGATTCACATTTGAAACTTGGCCAATATATAACTTCTGAAAGTCCCATTGACAATTTGGCAAGTTCTCAATTTTATAAAATTGAACTCAATCAAGAATGTGACCAAGATTCTCAAATTTGTGATCCAATCCAAATTCCTGAATCAATATTAACTCTCATTTTGTTACCCAACTTGAGCAACATTCTAGAGTCAGTTTTGATTCCCATACCTATCATTTTTAAACTTGAATCACCAATCTTAAGTCACATTCCATTGTGGGAAAATAAATGTGGACGAGAGTTTCAATTTCTTGATCTGACACCACTTTCTGAACAAATTTCGACTCCAGAGCCTTTACTTGATTTCAATCAATATCCTAAGTCGATATTAGTTCCTGTCCTTTCTGAGTCCAAATCAGTCATTACATCATTTCACACTCCATTCTGAGACAAAGGTGTTGATAAAAATGACTTTGAAATTATTTTAAAATTTTATAAACTAGATAGGTAAAATTCTTAATAAAAATCATTCATATATACATCATTATAGTGGGTTGTATTATAGAGGCCATTGGTGGGTTCTCCAAACTCCACAGTTTTTGAATTGGGTTGCATATTATGGACCAGTCAGACCACCACCGGAACCACCACCTTGAGGTGATTTTTTCTTCCCTCTCTATTTATTTCATGCATACATGTATTCACGATACATTGAGGACAACGCATGAGATAACTGTGGGGGAGGATCCAGTAATGTGGATATTTTAGATTTTTCTTTCTTTTTCATTTCTTTTAGGATATTTTTAGAATTCTCCCTTTTGTATAGGATTTTCCCTTTCTTTAAAAATTTTTTGAAATAAGAGACAATTTTGATCTATTTTTAAGAAAATTAAGATGATCTTAGAAATTAAGAAAACCTTAATTATGACATCTTAAACTTAGTCGAAATAATGAATCTTATTTAAAATTATAGATTAAGTAAGTAAGATTGGAAAGATAATTTGATCTTAAATTTTTTGCCTTAGATAATATGCACTTCACACTTACACATTTTTGGGATGGAAACAAAGACCTAAAATACCATGAAAGCAAAAATTAAAATATATATATACATATATGAATAAAAAAAAGCCATTTATTGAAGTTGGATAACTATGCCTTAAGAAGCATGATTATTCATGCCTAACGGTGGTCAAAAAAAATAAATAATCCCCATTAGTTTTGTGGCCTTATTTGCTTGAGTCCTTAAACCCGAGGGATGTTTTCTTATATGGTGCTCTAAGATCATCTGATCTGGGAGTTATCGGTTAAAGACTCACTATTCGGGTAAACTAGAAAGCATAAGAAAACTAAGAAAAGAAAAAAGAAAGAAATATATATATAAATAAATGACTTGATGGTTAGAGTTGAAATCCCAAAAATCTTCACTATCACAAAGTGCATATTATTTAGGCTTTATGAAGGATCAAATTATTCTATCCAATTTTGAATTCTTACCTTAATTGATAACAAAATCTTGCATATAGACTAAGTTTAAGAAATAATAATTTTTGGTGAACTTATGATCTTAGATCGCTTAAATTTTTACAAAAATATTTCAAAAACTTGTCTCTCTTTTCAAAATGCATTTTCAAAACATTAACTTTTGTTTTCTTTCTTTATGGATTTTGCATATGTAATCGGCCGAAAACCCTCAGGAGACAAAACTCCTCCTCTAAGGGAAATCTAGAAGTTTAACGGCGTGTTTTCTTTCTTTATGGATTTTGCGGGTGTAATCGGACGAAAACCCTCAGGAGACAAAACTCCTCCCCTAGGGAAAACCTAAAGGTTTAACGGCTTGTTGCACGCGCTCAGTGCAATTGCGTTACCTGCGAAAGTGGTGTAATAACATTTGTAATTTAGTTTTCTTTTTTTTCTTTTCTTGTTTTGCTCGGGACGAGCAAAAGATAAGTGTGGGGATATGATTAGTCTGTGATTCTGCATCATTACATCACATTTTCCTACCGATTTATAAATAAAATGATGCTTCTTATCCATATTTTGATCTATTTTGCAAATAATCAAGAGTCTAAGGGCAAAGGAGTAAAAGATCCTAATTAAACCCAATTTTAGATAATTAAATCTCATTTCTTGGAGACCAAGCTAGAGAGCTTCTAGAAGATACATTGCATCCAGAAGTTGGGCGCGAATCTGAAAAAACCAGATCCAATTTACCCAAATCCGAGACCATTTAGAAGCTTCTCGAGACCAGATGAAGCTGTGGACCAAAACCAGGGACCTAAGTCCCTGGTATTGCCATGAAAACGCGACAATTTAGTAGAGGCACGCGTTGATTTTCGACGCGTGGCCTCGTCTCGTCTTCTGGAACCTCCTTCTGCCTATAAATATCCCTGCAGAGACCTGAGACAAGAGCAGATAGAGTTGTAGGCTAGGATTTCTCTCTTCTAGTTGTAGATTAGGATTTTCTTCTCTTTTTTTGTATTTTTTCTTTCTTTTTAGATCTTCTAGTAGGGCTGAATTGATTCTGGAGGGAGAGTGATATTGATGTAATAGAGAGTGACAAACTATGTAAAGGTGTCTCCTTCCTTCTCCATTATAATCTTCTCCATTGTCTACATGATGCTTAGCTAGTTTTCTTCTCATGGCAATCTAACTACTAACCACTAACTAACTAACCACTTACTTGATAATCAACATGAATCTAATGGCATCTACAAGGCCTTGCTCTTGCAAAAGCTATTGATGGCTCATGATGATGGATTCTAACATTCTAATATTTTAATATCTAACCACTAACAAGCTAACTTGCAATGTCTTCTTTATTTCATGCTCACCTCTACTTAGTTTTGATGATCTAACAGTAGCTTGTACATTGTTGTGTGGTTTGGATGTGTTTGAATGTGAAGAGCAATCTTATGTGTCATGCTTTGTAATGCTCTTGAAGAAGCCAATGACTACTGATGGCCAAGGATCCGTATATAAGGCGACTATCACTAAGAGGTTAGCAAGTCAGTGGAGCAATTAGTAGTTAGTAGGCATGAGTTTTCTTTCATCGTTTTCCTTCTTTTCTTTACTTTGTTTCAAAAAACTATTTCCAAAACTTTTTTATCATTTTTCTATCAGTGTTTTCACCGTCTTCTTAGTTCACTATTATTTTCAAATTCTTTACAACAAGTTTCATCTTCTTTTTTATTTTGTTTTTAAACCCACTTTTTAAATCACTTCACTTTCCATTTTATTTCTATTTCTTTCATTTCTATTTTCTTGTTTTGTTTTACCGATTCACAACCATTTCTCATTTGTTTTCACTTCGCTAATTTCATCGTCTTCTTCACGTATCACTTCTAGTTTTCTTTTCTTTTTCTCTTTCTTTAACAAAGAAGAACTCGTTAACATACACGTGAAAGGACCGTTAATACTTCTATTGCCTCTCGTCCCTGTGGATTCGACCCGTTGAGCCAATGCTATTAACGAAGTATCGAGGGAACATTAGCACACACATAATTACACTGATTTCAACATACACATTTTCAAGTGTTGATTTTACTCTGATCACATGGCACGTGATTTACTAACTCCTCCGGTATCTACAATAGCTTCAGAGTCTACTTTTAGTACAGGTGGTCAA
Organism: Agave tequilana; assembly: GCA_038442645.1. NCBI lineage: Eukaryota > Viridiplantae > Streptophyta > Magnoliopsida > Asparagales > Asparagaceae > Agave > Agave tequilana. Next base: position 52,337 of record JAVJIF010013489.1, read on the forward strand.
GCACTGACTGATACGAGAAACCGTCTAGCATCCGATGCGATCGAGATGACCGTATGTAAGAAGAATTGGCTGGATGCGAAAAAGAGAAGTTAAAATAAAACAATTGACGATCTCATGAAAGATTCTCCAGAAGACTCCCCAGAAGATGAATGAAATATGATTAATAAAATGTATGAAGAATGAAGACTTATACTTTTTTATGTATCAATAATAAATTTGAAAAAAATAATAATTTAGACTTCAATTGTATTTGTATTAATTATCTATTTTATTGGATCATTAATAAAAATATATATTTTCATTTCACACCTTGTAATATTTTCTTTGCTAATTTTATCACAACTTAAATAAGTAAAATTTTGGAATTTTTAGATTTTTTTAGGATTTTTTGATTTTTTTAAGTTTTTTAAGTTTTTTATTTTTTTTTTTTTACTGGTGGGCCGGCACGGGCTGGCCCGGGGCTTGGGCACCCGGGCCTTGGGCCATGCTTGGGTTCCATATTTGGAATCCGGGCCGGGCCAGGCCGCCTGTTGGCTGGGTGGGCCGGGCGAGGCACGGCCCCTTGCCCGCAGTGCCCGGGCCAGGTTTGGCCCGGCGCGGCCCAATTGACATCCCTAACAATATCGACCATCTGTGTCACTTCAATAACTTTAGGTAACAGAAATGATTTGACAATTAATTTAGAATATAGAACTCTAATCATACTGATTGCTAAATATAATTCTTAGATTAAAAGTAATGAGCTATTTGATGGCTAATCCACTAGAAATTAATATCTAGCCACAAGCAACCAAGCAAAGCTGTTGAGGAAGAAAAGCTAAAGGGTTCACAACAACCTTCAACAACCCTTTGTTTGAAGGTCATATTAGCATGATAATTAACTAAAAAAGACAAATATTAACCCATCAAGATGGTACCATACGGAGGATTCACACACTAAGAAGTCAGTGGAAATGGTTAGCATATCAATCAACCTGATGATAGCTCTTTCATGTGTATCTTCAATCAAGTTAAAAAAGAAAAATTCAGGAGAAATGGAGAAGAGAAATAAAGGAAACGGTAGCACACTCTTGTAGACTCGCTACGCTTCAATGTTCACAAAATATTAGGGTATGCGAACAAATAGTATGCCCATAAAAAAGACGTTCCGATTGCTCATCCCAGCACTATACTCATGCTAAAGAAAATACCTGAAGAATACATGAACTTAATCTCCCCCTATTTTCTAAGATTAACCCAAATAGAATATTCACTCAATAGTTGAATGAAAGCAAGTATCAAATTCTCTCACATGTAAATGCAATGACACTAATATGTTTTGTGACCAAAAGGAAGGGAAAAAAGAAGCTGCATGCCTCAAACCCCCTTGGGCCATGCATTTGCTTGCATGAACAATGGCAGCTTCTAGTGCAGGCACATGCTATAGACTCAACTTTGGACCACCACCCTGTTTCTAAAGCTTGGTAGTGAAAAGGGAGACTGAATATGTGACAAGGAAAATAGAGTGCAAGCAATGAATTTGTTTGCATGTTGCACTGCCATGGTCATGGACTCGCTCGCTTATCCATCTTGTTACAGAGAGGAGATCGAGTTATGGAAGGTCCCAAGATCAAAACAGGGCTACCATCTTTGTTTGTTTCTCACAAATTTCAAGCCACAAATAATTAGCTCTTGAGAAAACATGGGTCTGGGTCTGATCCATTATTAAAACATATTTACGGGAAAAATCATGTGTTTAAATTGTGTTAATGTAAGGCCAAAATATGATGCATGCTGCCTGAAATGGTTAATGGTCAGGGGAATCAGATTTGTCCTTGATCAGCTGCACAAATGCAGAACTGAGATACTAACAGATCAGGGTTGGCTTGTTTGTTAGTGCAAGTATGTTTAAGATGCACCAATGAACAGACCAACCAGTTAAAAGTTGAAGAACAATGAGAAAATCATGTATCCTTCGCCCTTAAGAGGTTAGAGGTTACTTGAGTGAAGAACGAGGACTAATGAGTGAGTATACACATATATGAACATACGATTCTACGTTGTTAAAAAGAATAGATTTGTTTAGCAGACCCCAAATGTATTTCTAAAGAAGCGAAGATCAATAGTTTTATTTAAGTTACAGAATAAAAATGCCTCCTATCTCTACCAGAAAGAGTCTAGCTAGTGTTTTCTCCTATTATGGTTGTCAGATGTTCACATAGAATGCTAGGAGAATGCACTTTTTTCTGTTATTTTTTACTAGGGACTCATGATGATATAGAAAATGTATGCAGACTAAGTATTCCATATTGTGAAAATGATAGTAGGTTGAAGGAGACAGTGATTTTGGCTGGGACCATTTTTTGGAGAAAAATCTAAAGGAGACCTATTTGTGTGATGTGTACAGGGGAGAAGAGAAGAGACTGATTCTCTTCACTAATTATGAGGAAATGAAGTGGAAACTTGAAATAGTCCACAAGTTTGCATCTTTGCTTGCTTGTGAATCCTTGGAAAGCATTGTCAATAAAAATGATAGGGATTTTTTTAGAGGGTAAGACAACTTTTTATTGTGCTTTTGGCACTCAACTTGCTACAAATTAGATAATTGATAAGCTTTATAGCCAGTTGTCCAAATGGATTAAGGATTGGCTTCCCATAGCAAACGAAATGAGAAGGGTTACAAGCAAAAAAAGCACTCCAGTGACTGGAAAAAAACACAGCCATGAGTCTAAACTACCAGCTGCACCTTGGACAAGGCATCGCAGACAAATGAATAAGCATGTAGATTCAGCTAAATTCTCAAATGCTTTCATACATCCAGTTAAAAGACATAGAAGCATCTTCTAGAAATGAGAAAACCAAAGTCGAAAGCTTGCCAGGACTTCAAATGATCGATTTACTAGAGTGTATGGTTCACAAACTAAACAAAACCAGCAATACAAAAACAAAACTTCAATACTACAAAAGTCTTCACTTTTTGAACCAAGTTCCTCCCCTCACCGCCAGTCACGAACACAGCACAACCCCCAAAGGGAAAAATCATTCAGCGGTACTGCAACAGAAAGCATCAAAAAGAAAGGGTTGGCTAAGCGCGCAGATTAGGATGCCAAACAGATGTTCCTTAAAGAATAAACAACAAAGACAATAACAGCATACAGAGTAAGAATAACAGCAAAAGGCAACAAACTACATAAAAGTTCGAACACATGTGTATTTATATTCTATATTAACAAGACCAGGGGACACCCAACCAAAGAATTAGATTTAGTTCTCACCAACTTGACATTTTGTAATATGTACTTAACATCTATGTTTACAAGCGCATTTGATAGTTCATTCATGTAAAATTTAATCTCCTGTATTCCACTGATATGCAAGTTAAATGGTTTTCAAAATTAGAATTTATTGTTATATCTTTAGCATCTTCCTCTTAAGGCTTTATATCAAATTAGATTGGCTATGCAACACAAGACTCCATGGAGAGGTAGGTGTGACAAAATTATACCATCAGGTGTCAACCTACCAAAAAGCCAAAAATTCCAAAGCAAGAAATCTATGGACACACAGCAGGTTGCAATAATCCTAGAAGGCCAGTTCGCAGGTGAACCTAACTTTACTAGTAGTGTAGTTTTAGACCTATTCAATCACGTAGCAATACCTTAAGCCCATGCAACTATGGAGTTAGAGAAAAGCATAAGTTTTCAAATTACAGTCAAAGTAGAGATTTCAATTTGATGATCTTAGACACCTTACGATTGTAAAGCAGTTGATTTCTAATTTCAAAAACAGACAGAAATCAGAGGATATAATGGATAAAATACTACTATTTAATGAGTATGCACCTCCTCTAAAGGCTCACTGGCTAACATGAATTCCTTTCATGATTTCTTTCAATTCATGGAATCAAAGAACCATGGAATTGCAACTCTAATTGACACTGTTTGTTCAATTGACATGTAGAAATTCATAATTTCTGAGTTTTGTAGGATGTAATTGGAATTCCTTTGGGATCAATTCCTTCATCTTGCTCGAGGTGTATTGTGGATACAATCACCTTCTTCTGAACAGAACACCTCATAAATGACTAAAAAATAAAACAAATGCATCACATTGACTAACTAATCATATTTTATATAAAAACTTTAAGTTTTTCCTTCCCTAATAGGTGTACACAGTTTGATTTTGAGTAGTAGCTCTATAAAATTGAAAAAATGACTCCAAGCTTTTGTATGTTTTGAAATTAACACATGACAGATGAAAGTAGCATACGTTAAAAGTTATCATGCAACTTGGAAATTTCAGGGTACACCATAAACCCGTGAAATGAACAGGGTACAGTACTGCAGTAATACTCAAATTTACAAACAGAACAAAATTGGTGATACATAATCATGCATGATTGATAAATGACAAATCCATATATGATATAGTTTGGTAACATTAAAAAAGTTCAAAAAAGGCCACAAATCCAAGTTTTTCAATGGGTGTGAGAGAGATTATACCAGAGAATTGCAGCGCTAGAAGGTGAAGAGATACACTGAATTCACCTCATAGATTTTGTGAGTTGAACTTCATAGAAATTCTGAGATTCGGATCAACACTCTTTAATAGAGAAATGGAGAATTCCAGTTCATAAGTGAAGTGGAATTCTGCAATTTCAAACCAATCAAATAGTGGGTTTGACCCAATTCTAGGTCCTTAACATGCATTACCCACTGTCCCAAACAAATTATTAGCCAATGAGGCCTATTTCACCAGTGAAGGGGTAGGGGATGGAAGTGGGTTGTGGGCAGTCCGAAGTTCGAGTCCCGGCTATAGCCTTTGTTCAAAAAGAAAAACGAAAAAAAGAAATAATTGTCGCAGTTCCAAATAAGTCTTGCAGACACGAGAGAAAAAGAGAGTACAACACACGCATTGTTCATGATCCTAATCACGTTGTCACAAACACCAGGTCTCAAGGACATGAGCATTTTTGCAGGGTAGAGAGTCATAACTTGCATCACCCTAGACACACACCCAAAATAACTGAGAGAGAGAACACCAAACAGAAATGGAATAAAAGACTTCGGGTCCAACAAGATAACTGCCATAAGACTCATGTTACCAACCAACATATAATTAGGGACATAAAGAAATAAGTCCGGACAAAGTATTGGGTAATGTCAATTGTCAAAAATAGCAACCATCTACCTATTCAAAAACCAATAAAAAATGTTGAGCATCTTTATGTTTATTCACAAGCTCTCTATCTGTTTAATACAAGATCGTGTTGTACAAACTATATAAATGTTTCCACAGCAGTATAAAAAAGTGGCAAGCACAACTAGTGTCCCCAGGTCATGGAACACAAGTGTCCAATGTTCCGGTGTCCTGAAGTGTCCCACAAGAGAACCTCTCAAAAACCTAATGCGGGCACTTGGCTACATTTTGTATATGTGTATGCATGCATCATATATGTGCATTGTCATGTATCAAATGAGTACTCACCTAAAGAAATCAGGTCAGAGGTTAATAAAGTAATATCTAACTTTATCTAGTTTTAGAAAAGTTCAATAAAGCATATATGTGCAGACAAAAGTTCCAAGATTGCAATAATATAGTGATATTGACATAGTTTTATTATTACTGACGTGCCTGAGAAGTAATCTCTAGTTTCCAAATGTGAGTATGCCTGATATGTCAGAAAACATAAAATTTCAAATGTCCTTTTAACGCTATACTGAACAGACTAATATAAGTATTATGCAAAACCAAAATATATATTCAAGAATAAGGATGAGTGAGAACTCCAGAATAATATCATCCGAGCATTCTGCCAATGAATTATGATTTGGAAGATTTTGTACAAGGTTGATAGTCTGATACTGACTTATACACCCAATAAAATCGAAATATGCTCGATATAGTTCAAAGGATACGTAATACAGGCCATCATAGACCCTATATACTGGCCGAAACAGAGCTGAAACTGGTCTACAAAGACCCAGTGCAGGCTGGTAGGCAAAAGGTAATATGTTTTGGCTGATAGCTCATCACATGGTTTTTGACAGGGCAATTACAAAATATATATATAATTCCACTCTATCTGATCAAAGTTAAATTGAGGGCAAAAGGCTTTGGGAACGGATGTGACCAAGTAATTCTCAATCAGAGTACAGCGCGGACATTTGGGTAAAGGAGGAAAAAGAGGGTTAGCTAATATAGCTTAAGAATAAAACAACGGCAAATATAACAAAAAGCAATATGAAAAGAAAAAATAAATATCATTAAGTAAAGAATTTGCCAAATAAATGTGACAAGCATTCTCCATAGTTAATTCTGACAAATAAGATGAATGTACGCTGAATATTGAACACAGCAACATGGGTTAAGATTAATTTACGCAGAATCAGCTTAATAGATTTTCAACTGGGGACGTAGAGTCAGATAGACTATGAGGTCCTAATATGCATATATGATGATCTCATTAAGTGACCTGGTTCTTTCCTTGATACAAACAAAATGCACTAACAATAAACAACTATAAGATTTAGAAACATCACACGGTCACACCAAAAGCCAATATCATCGCATAAAGTATTTCTTATACAGAAGTGACTATCTGTTGTAGCTTTTGAAATATTAATAAGGAAAAGCACAAATTGAATACTACTACTCATATGCTAAACAGGCATGAAAAAAAATAATAAAGGCATTATTAGGAAAAATAACCTTAATAAAGCCGATTTCTTTGGCATTGCTGCGGAAGCACTGCCTGCAGCACATAAGCCCATACTTCCGGATCAGCCCATGAGGATTGCCGCAAACACGGCTGCAAAGTACAAAACGTATTAAACCACTAACTCAAAAGCACAACTATTAAAGAAATGCGAGCATGTCTGTAAGCTTCACATAAAAGAAGAATAACATTTATAGCTAGAAAATTTTAAGTCAGTGCTGTTAAGCTAAGAGCAAAATCTAATGTCATTTCCCATCAGGATCGAATATTATCATGCATGCATTTTTTATGACATCCCATGAACCAATTTCTGCCAGCACAGCTCTAAAGTGTCACAAAGTTTAAAAGTTTTGATCAGAAGAACTCCAATTTACCCAAGTTAATTGCCATGGGCAAGTAGAATGTGATGGAACAGAAGGGGGGGAAAAGCTATTTTTGTGGGCAAACATGAACAAATTATCGTCAACATAGCAGCTTACACACCAGAAATCATGGTATTCGTGATTAAAATATTTAGTACATAAAATTCAGTCAAATTAAATCCCAAAATAAAGGAAGTAATCCAATAAATCACTAAGATGCTAAAGGCAACCAAAATCCTAAAAAGTGGACCAAATTGGGATCCTGGATAGGGGTGCCATCGGATCGGATACGGATCGGATATTATCTCTACCATATCCATATCCGCACCCAACCTTCGGATACGGATACGGATACGGATACGGATATTGACGGATGTGGAAAAATGATATTCGTATCCGTCAAAATCGGATATCAGATATAAATCGGATATTAGCGGATCGGATGCGGATACTAATCGGATATGTTAAAAATGGATATGGTTAAAGATAAATTAAATAGAAATACTTATATTACTTTTTATCTCATCTACTACAATATTCAATGTGATACATACTATGATATTATTGTGTACATATCAATACATTCATCGTATTTGACTTCTATAACAATAGATTACACGTCCTCCGGTACTAAATGTCGATTCGGATGACATGGTTGATGTCGAAATACTCAAAATATCATGTGGTGCTCTTGTAATAATCGAATACTTTTCACTATTACTTTTTCACCAACTCAAAATATCAAAATTTAATACCTTATTCCATTGAAGAATAGTCTTCTCCATACCGATATCATTATGAAGTACGCAACATTCGGATATCGGATCGGATACGAATAAGATATTACTTTTACCATATCCGTATCCGCACCTACCTTTCTGATACGGATACGGATACGGATACGAATATTGACGGATGTGAAAAAATGATATCCGTATCTGGATTGGAGGCGGATTTGGATGCGGATATCCGCGGATAATCCGTATCCGGTGGCACACCTAATCCTGGATGCTACTTTAAACTCTTAAATCACATGAAAGATTCCAAAAGACCTATGCATAATACAGCGAATAAAAGAACTCATAAGTTTCGCAATTAGTAATTTACATGAAGAGATGTTGAGGGGTCGAGAGATCGGTTACCAAGCGCGGGATCCAGGGCCGTAGTTCTTGGGATGCGAGTTCCACACGTTGGAGTGACCCATCTCTCTCTTCCTTCTCTCTCTCTCTCTCTCTCTCTCTCTGAGATATCAAGAGCAGCGGCGCCCGAATCTGTGATCGTCGAGAGATTCAGGAAGGATTTCTTCAGGCGGCGTAAGTTTTAGCTTTTATATCCCCCTCTTCGTAAAACCCTTTTTTCTGGTTACTGTTCTAAGCGGGCCAAGTTTCATGGGCCTATCGAAATTTTATGTCGAGTTTGGTGCAAACTACACTTGAAACTTTTTTTTTCCTTTTCCCTTTTTACCCCTCGATGAAGAGGTCTTGATATGGTTTTCTTTTTTTTTTTTTGGGTGTGAGGGTAATTTGGCTACAACCATCTGTGTTAAATCGTAATTAGGAAAAAACATCAACTTCATAATTTTATTCGCTTCAGTCACCTCCTTTTTTAAATCAATCAAGTGTGCTCACATGTCAAGCATAGAAGCGCTCCTTAGCGGCAAAAGACACAAATGCCACATAGTAATCGCTTCGAAAAAAGTAGACCATTTCGAAAATGCAAATTGTTGGTATCCTATTTCTGAGGACTGGGACCATGATCGCAGTCCTCATATGTCGCTGTCCTCAGAAATTGGGCCCTCATAAAAATGTCTTATTTCTCAGGAATCAATATCACAATCATTATAAAAATGTCCTATTTTTTAGGATTGTGGTCATGATCAAAGTCCTCACAAAAATGCGATGTTTTCGAGTCTTTATAAGATTACGATCATAATTACAGTCCCCACAAAAAATGTCTTATTTTTCAGTCTTTATAGGACTGGAACGATGATCGCAGTCCTCATTATTAGGACATGTTTTCTCAGTCTTTATTTATGGGAGTGCGACCGGGATTGCAATTCTCACGAAAATGTCTTATTTTTTTGTCTTTATTAGGACTGTGATCATGATCCCAGTCCTCACAAAACACAATTTTTAAACCTATATTGGGATTACGATAAAGAGCACAGTTCTTACAAAATGTCTTAATTTTCAATTAATAAAAGGATTGTTACCATAGTCATAGTCTTCTAATCGCAGCCCTCACATAGTACTAAAATCATAAGTCGTTGTTCTCATATCAGTATCGCCATCATCACCAGACTCTCATTCACCAGTATTGAATGATCTCCAAATTTTTTCAGATCTAAATATCACATCGATCGTAAACTCATACAAAACTCATCGTGAGCACGGGCAAACGATATCTGCAAAAGGTCAGTCTCAAAAAAATTGATCCTGGGGCTCCTCGCCCCCCATTCAACCTCCACGGTGTCCGGAACGTGCAGGTCGCCCTGTGAGTTACTCTGCATCAGGGTCAGGGTTGAAGAGAGAGCAACGTTGGGGTGATGGGGAAGAGTAAAAGAGGAAATAAAAATATATAAAGAAGTAGTGGTTGGGAGGAATTAATTTATACTGATGTGGATGAGGTTGTAATGAATAAAACTATGAAGTTGAGTTTTTTTTTTAATTATGAAATAAAATAGGTGATTGTAACCAAATTTCTCTTTTTTTATAGTTGATTTCTTATTCTCTGTACTTGAGAGTGTAACAAAAAGAAAACTATGGAAGTCATGATGAAAATAATTATCACTCATTTTATAGTAGCTATTAGAATGATGAAAAGAGGTGGACAGAGTGAAGCTTAACTAATAACTATGGGTTAAATTAAACTAAAATGCAAGAGCTAGAATGATAGCATTAATAAAGAGATTTATTTGTTAAAAAATTGAGAGTTACAAAGGACAACTGAAAATCAATCCAAATAAAAATCATGTGCAGCATAATTCATTGCAATGTTGTCAGCAACACACATCCAAAAATAGATTACAATTTTTTTTGTTAAATTAACTAAATAAAAGAAACCAAGGTACATATTTATTTTCTGTAACTAAAGTTAAAAAGATTATTTTATGCAAATGAAGTTAAAAGTGAAAAATCTCACTGAGGCTTATCTCAGCTGTAAAAAGAGGGGGTTTGTTTTATGGGAGTCCAAATATGAGATACGTCTGTGTTTTTGTCTTATAAAAGTTAAAACAAAGAAAATAAGTGACGAATGTTAAAAACAATCTAAAATGAATTTTAAATAATTGGAAATTATACATGTAAGTCTTTGCAAGAGTTTCTGCAATGAATATTTAGAAAATATTTTTGATGATCGTGTAATTTGACTAAGCACACTCGTGTTTGTTTTTTTATTTATATAACATAAGGCAAATAAGTTGCAATTGTTAAAAATAATTTAATATAAAGAAATAAAATAGAAATTATATTTATAAGTTTACTTGTTAAGAAATTGAAATCCTCATATAGAACGCTATCATGAGCAATTTCGATATTACTTTTAAGATATTACATTTTCATTAGTATCTTTCTTCTTTATTAAGAAAAATTGGTGATAAAGACATGAATAATAAGTTTCAGTTGAAAAGTGGACATAAAAATAATTGAAGATTTTTTTTTTCCAATATTGAATATTTAAGGATTTCTAAAATAATATTTAAAATTAAAATATTTCTAAAATTTACCCGTAAAAAGAATTTGCAAGATGTTTTATTAATATTTATAAGATCTGCAAAAATATATTTTCAAATTAGAAATAAAGAGGGTCTGTTTGGTTAAGCGTAGAAGTGAGGAAGTGAAGAAGTAAGGAACTGGTAATAGTTCCCTTTGAAACTTGGGAATTGATTAGTAAGTTTTTCAGTGTTTGGATGATGTTGGGAAGTGTTGTTTGGAAAATGTTATGTCTTTTCTGGTGTTTGGATGGTAATGTGGGAGTGGAAGTGGAAAAGTTGACCGCAAAGTTGACCGCAAAATAATATTAAAATAAAAATTAATTAAGAAAAAATGAACTGTAATTAGAATGCAAGTGAGATTTACATGATCAAAAAATTAACTGTATTGTGCTACAACTTAACAAATGAGATTTACATGGCCACAAAATTAACTGTAGCAATGTGGAAGTGAGGAAATGGTTGTGTAAAAGAAAAAAGAGAAAAGGAAAAAGGAGTTTTCATATTTTCCTCTTCCGGCGTTTGGATAGATAGGAAAGTGAGCAATTATACTTCTCCATTTCCTTACTTCCGCCCACTTCCTTGCAACCAAACACGTAGTGAAAAGGATTTATTTGGAAGTCAAAAAAGAAAAAAAACAGTTTTTCTAAAATTTAAGGAAATATAGAAACCTAAAAATATCAGTGTCACTTTTGTTTGTTATTATTGTTGATGGTTTTTTATAGTTATGTTTTTTTTTTTTTTTTTTTTTTTATGTGCAATATCCCTGTTCAATAATACCAAATAACAATAATAATACTTAATAATACAATTAAATTAATTTATAAAAAAATTTGTTACAACCACCTACTTTGCTTCATAGTAATAATACTAATATCAGCGGAGCAAGCTAAAGGGAAGCGATTGTGGTGAGTTGATTTTAATTTTTTTTTCAATTTTATTTAGTTAGGCATTCGTTGAACACTTAAATTATGCTAATTAATTTAACAAAAAATTCATCATGAAACTTTCCTCAAAAACATAATAAATTAATCAAACACATCCACAAACTCAATCATATACTTAATATGAATTTTTGATAATTTTAGATATTTTTCTAACCTTGGGAAAAAAAAATCCCCAGACACTTGCAGACTTTACCATCTCTTATTTCCAAGTGCAGCCTTCACATTAAAAGTTTGAAAAAAATTTTTAAACCCACATAGTTTTATTGTTTGGACTATCTAATGTTCTACTCTAAGGGTGAGGAAATCCAGCCATTTTGGTACTGATTAGCAAACCCGACCCGACTAAAACCTGACCCGAAACCTTTTAACCTGATTACTTAAAAAGATTTATATTCAGAAAAATAAGAATAAAAAATAAGAGAATAACTATAGCAATTACTGTAGCATCTACAGAAATTACTATAGCAGATCCAGACCTGTTAACTGTAGCAGATCCAGACCGGTTAAGGAATTTTAATGAATTTAGACTTATTTAAATCTCAAAATAATTAGGAAATTTAATCATAAAAATCACAAAAAATACTTCAACTCCTAGGTAATTTATTTTGTGGCCGAAATACCTAAAATAAACTAAATTAAAATACTCTTTAAATAATTCTAATAATTGTCTAAATTTAGTTGACTTGACTGTAGATTCCCGAAAAATCAAATAAATTCGATATCCAGATCCATGGCAAACTCAGGTTAACTTTCTTTAGATAAATTATGATTTATTGTGGTAAGTTAGTGTATTTTGTAATTTATTTATTTAATGTTTAATTTTTTACATTGTTTATTTAATTTTCTAGCATCTAGAAAATTGCAAATTTCCATGATTTAATTCTTTTACAAATTGATAAATATTTTGCCCCAAATTTTCCATCTTGTGACTGCATAAAAGTTTTATAAATATTGTTAATAACTAACTACTAATTCGTAGAAATTATATGGTTTGAATGATTAGTTGTTTGTTCGTTAGAACAATACTTTAAAATAACTATAAATAGTGAAAAATTTCAAAAAAATCAGATTATTAATTTTGAAATTACGATGATTTTACTTGGAAAATTTGACACATATGCATGACCATTACATGATAACAACACCGGAATTACTCGAAAAAATCTGGCCGAAAGGCCCATCACTCTAGTTTTGATGATAACTAACTCATATAATTATAGTACTAATGATCTTTTTGTGTTTAAATTTCAGATGCTGATCAAGATTTTAGTTGATGTTTAGCTTCACTAAAAAACTCAAAGTCAAGTTTAGAGTTAAAACGTGGTGATTCAAGAGCTCAAGGTTATAAAACATATCAAGCACTCAAAGAGGAGTCTAGTTCGGAGAATCAAGTTTAGATCAAGTCTACTTGGAGAAGAAGATTTACAACAAGACTTGAGTTTAGAGTTTATGAGTTTAGATCTCTTATAAATAATAGGTTAGTTTTGATTGCTCAAGCTTACATACACACAAAAAATTTTAGTTTCGGTTTAACCAGTTTACATTTTGTATTTTGGTTTATAAAACATATTTCATCAAAAATAAGTTCATATCATTTTGGTTGTGTATCCATACATAGCTTCAGATATGTTTGAACAACTTATTTTTTGTATTTGTGAAAGTTTTGAAAAATTAATTTTCATTTAAAAGTTTAGTATTTGAATATATATTTTTATTTCAAGAGATGTATTTTAATTCATCAAAAACAAGTCTATATTATTTTATATGTGTATTGGATTCTCTCTATACATATTGAGCTTCAATTGAGTTTCAATAACTTATTTTTATATTTGTTTCAAAAAATTGGATTTCATTTAAAAGTTAGTTTTCTAGAAATACGGTTTTTATTTTAAGGATGAATTTCTATACCTCCAAAATAGTTCACATGTTTGTAATATGTTACGATTTGATTACACATATTTGTACTTCATTATATTTACATAAACTTATTTCTATGAAATTTATTAATATTTATTGAAATTTAATTGAATTTTAAAAGTTTATTTAAAAATCTCAAACATGTGGTTTTTGGGCTGAGCCGGTCGACCGCATGGTCGACCGACCACAGAGCTCATTTGCTCTGCGATCGACTGCATGATCAACCAACGTGCACAGATGTGCTGAATCCCATATAACCTGAGCTCAATCGACTGGACGGTCGACCGCAGTAGAGATCGGCTGACCGATCAGTCGACCGACTGAAACTGCAGAGCTCTCGGGTTTCTCTCCATCGACTGGACGGTCAACCGGCAAACCCCAACGGCTAAAAATATAGTCGTTGGGCAGTCGACCGGCCGGTCGACCGGCAAACCCCAACCGGCCGGTCGACCATAAAGCCAATCTGGCCTCAGTTTCAACCTAACGGCTAGTTTTGGATTTGGCCATATATAGTGATTTCTTTTTGGTTTTTCCCTAAGATTTTCAAGAGCTAATTTTCTTACCTTCAACAAAGTTTTTCAACAAGTTTTTAAGCTAATAATTCATATCTCTATTTGGTTTCAAAGTTTTGAAAATCAAAGAAAACAAGTTTTGGAAAATTCAAGCTTCAAGTTTCAAATTTCTATATCTTTCAAGAAGTTTTCTCAAGTGTTCTCTTTTTTATTTTCATTTCAAAAATTTTTATTTTCTCACAAGCTTGAGCTATTCATTGCAAACTCTATCCTCTAGGATCTTGTATTGTGGGAGGTGTTGTTTGTGATCTTTGTGGTCACCAAGTGTTGTAACTACTCTTTTGCTTTGCTCTTTGGCTTTGTGCCTTCCTTGTTGTGTAGAGGTGATTGCTTTGTGCATAGGCTTTGTGCCTTCTCTTGTGTAGAGAATTGGATTTGTATCCTTTGTGGAGTCCTTAGTAGAGATAATAGGAATCTTTCACGCGGTAGAGGCGGGGACGTAGAGCTTAGTGTTCGAACCTCGAAATATATCCTTGTGTTTGTGTTTGGTTATCTCTCTAAACTCTACTCTCTTTATATCTCACATTGCTATCATTGTTCATCTACACATGCTTGATATTGTGCTTATACTTGTATCATTCTAAGAGAGTTATTAAAGCACATCAACTCTTAATGTAGAGGAATCTTAAGGAGAAGTTCTTGAGCCCTTTACCGGAAATTTGGCTTCACTCTTTGGATATCACTTGTGATTAATTTTGTTAGTGAAAAAGTTTTTAATTCCGCATTTTTTGTCATTAGATTGGCACTATACCTATTCACCTACATCTAGGTGTACTTTCATTTGTATCAGACATAATGCTCCTGATATTCAGTTTAACGACCTAGGAGTGATCCTATGTTTACTAATCGTATATTTGCTTTACACATTCATATTTGCTTCACACACTCATGGATTATTTTGCTCCACCTATGTTTGATATTTCTAATATTGACATGTGAAAATTTAAAATGAGTTTATCTCTTAAAGCCTTAGGATTACATGTTTATCTTACCGCCACTAAGAAATCATATATTGAAAATGATAAATACTTAGAGGCTGATGCACAAGTCATAATTGCACTAAAGCAAACACTTAGTTGTTTCTCATTGTGATTCCGCTTTTATAGTGTGGAACACGTTGATCTCTCTTGAAGGATAAGATTCGAACGAAATGGAGAGAGAATCTAGTGAAGATGATTCCGACCAAGCATGTTACATGATCTAAGGGAATGACTCTCTTGAGGTAAACTCGAAATCTGAACTTGATAATTGTGCAAGTGTGTCTAATGATAATGCTAGTATGTCTAGTAAGGATGCACATATGTTGAATGATGAGCTTACTATGTTTTGTGAGGATTTACTTGCAAAATATAAATTGTTGAAAAATAAAGGTTTACAATAGAAAAAGAAAAATGATTCTTTGTCTTCAAAATTAGATTGTATTTTGAAAGAAAAAGAAGAAATTTCAAAAGAAAAGGATTCTTTGAAGATTTAACTTGATTTTATTTTAAATGAAAATGTTTCATTGAAAAAGAAAGTTGATTTAGAGAAGAATATTGTTTTAAAGAAAAATATTTTTTTATTCTTAAAACTTGATTTTGTTTTAAAAGAAAATGATTCTTTGAAAAATAAAAATATTTTGATTTCCAAAGAAATAGACTGTATTTCAAAAGAAAAGGCATCTTCGAAAAATGCTTTGGTTGAAAAAGAAAAGATTTCTATTCCTATTTTCAAAGGAAAAAAGAATTTTGTTTCTTATGCTAGTACTATTTCTTCATCCATTATTGAAAATGATATTTGTGTTTTGAAGAAAAATATTGATAATTTACGCTCCACTTTGAGACAATGTGGTTTTGACCATACTAGATTGGAATCCATCTTTCAAAAGAAATAAGATCCACCTGTTCATGCACACCCTTCATGGCATACACCATATGCACACTTGTTCACACACATGTCACCATGTATGCTAGAGTATACCCTTGTACACATTGTGGCCGCAAAGATCACCTTGTAAAATTTTGTTATGATAGATTAAATTCTTCAAATTTTACATGTAAAAATATTTGGATTCGCAATGGTACTAACACTCAAGGACGCAAAAAGTTTGGGTACCAAAATCCATAACAGTTGTCTTTAATGTAGGTGTAGGCTCTCACAAGACGTGAGAGACTTGGTGCCTTGATAATGGATGCAATCAGAGCTTAATGTACAATATTCATGGATGCATCTCTATCAAGGAGTTTAGGTGGGAGGACAACCTACTTTTGGAGAAATAGAGACTAGCCCTACCAGTGTTGGTAACTATCTCTATCCTCCATTTACACTGTTTCTATATATTGATGATTTTTAGCATTTTATGATTTGCATGATTATGTTTATATGTTTAAATGCAATTGTTGTTAAAACCTACAATGCACTTGTATAACTTTTGAGATACACCATTAATCTTAACATGATTCATATTTCTTGTGTACTCATTTGTGATTTAGCTATATGTGTACATGTCAGTTTTGATGATTTTTGCATTTGCACATATTTTCAATTTATAATGAATCTTTTTTGTTCATGCATGATTGTCTTTTAGATTGTTTTATTGATTTTGCTTCATATATTTGTAAATTTTATTAAAACTATATATATGTTGTATCTGTGAGTCACTTGAAATATGTGTCATATTCTCTATATTCCCACATGTGGACTCAATCATTATATAT
Source organism: Agave tequilana (assembly GCA_038442645.1). Taxonomy (NCBI): domain Eukaryota; kingdom Viridiplantae; phylum Streptophyta; class Magnoliopsida; order Asparagales; family Asparagaceae; genus Agave; species Agave tequilana. The sequence goes on from JAVJIF010013489.1 coordinate 69,237, forward strand.
ATATATATATATATATATATTATATATATATATATATATATTATATATATATATATATATATGTATGCTTTAGTTTTGATAAAACTTACATATATATTGAAGTTTGCTATATGTTTTAAATGTGCTTCTTGTATATCTTGTTAGTGGATTGTTTGATGACTTGAGTCTATTGCTTTCACTAATTTTGACATGTTTTTGTTGAAAAAGAATTTTATTGATATGTGATTTCATTTAGTTTGAAATGTGTTTAAGTTTCAAAAAGAATTTCATATGTGTTTTGAACGTAATTGATTTCTCTTCATGAATATGGTTCTTGCATTATTCTTTTATGCTCACTTTTAGTTTACTCATGATTTTATATTCTTGAGCATATTTGTGTTATATGGATTATGAGTGACAATTCTTATGTAGTTATCATGTTTCATGAGTTATATGATTTAGTTTATTTTTGAAGAAGTTTGAACTAATTTTCAAAACTATTTTACATTAGTTCTTTGATTCCTCTCTTGGTAATATTTTCAAACTATTTTTAACTATTTTAAAATAATTATTTTGAAAACTTCTACATTAATGGGAGGTTAGTTGGGTGATCATGCCTTATTTTGCTTAAATAATTATTTCTTAATATGTGAATGAAGGTTGGCAATTTTGTTGAGTTATACCCATGATTCTCATGATAATTGATTTTTGTATACTCATTTTTATTTATTTATATATGTATGGTCTTTATTATGGATGGTATTTTAATTAACATACATACACATATATAATTTAGTTGATTGTGCATGTTTCACGCATGTTTTATAACAATCTTCTTTTTGTATGACTTGAATATGCTTTAATGTATAAACTGGTATCTTTCATTAACTTATGCATTAGTTTTGTAATTGTTTGAAAAAGAGGGAGAACATTCTTGACTTAAATTTTAATTGGTAGCTTATTCCCTACTTATTGAGAAAAATATTTTATTAACTCATATTTTCAATTGGTATCAATTATCATAATTAGTATCTATTTTTCAAAATTATTTAGGATTTCAAAATTGGTATCATGGGCTTTAACTTTCTATTCAATTGGTATCTATGATTGCATTTCAAAATTGTTTTCTAAATTGGTATTCATGATGGTTTCAAAAATTATTTTCAAATTTCAATTGGTATTTCTAGTTTTCCAATTGGTATCTATGTTTGTTTTATAATTGGTATCTTACAAATATTATCCTTTTAATTTGCATTCTTGTTTTATTTTTACAAATGGCATCTTAGAAAATCAAATTTTCATTTAATTTCAAATTTATTTTGATATTTGTTGCATATATACAAGGGGAGTTAACTTAACGTCTCTTCTGTATATAAACTTATGATGAGCGTATTGTATAAGAAAGAGTTTGACCTCTCTTCTCTATATCGTACACATGTGTAGGGGGAGCTTAACATCTCCATCTATACATTGCGCATTATGCTTATATGGGTTAGAGTTTTGTCATCCCTTCTCCATGTACTATATGTACATAGGGGAGTTAACTAACGCGTCTACATATACTTTATTTTGTGTACCCTTTATTGATGAGACATGTTTGGACACACACATATATTGCATAATTATTATGACATTCCTATATTAATTTTGTAATAATTCTTACAAACTCAAATGTCCTAATATCCTAATTCATGTAGAGTATGACAAAGAGAAGATAAGCGTGAATCCTATCCAAATAAATTCAAAAGTTCAAATCAAACGGAGATCGACTAAAATTTAGAGAATCTAGAGGCTATCTTATCTAAGGATTGGATTTATCAGATAAGATAATATTATAAAAATTCAAAGGAAAAACGAATTTTTGAAGACCCTATCGGTTTCACTAAAAATAAATGGATATCTCATCAATTCTAGAAGACAAATTGAAAATCCAAGAGGATAATTGGATAGAGAGAAGATCAACGGATGAGATGAAACAATTTAGATTCGAATTGGATACATTTTAGCATTTTAATCATAACTTTTGCTATCGAAACTCAAATCTGATGACTCAAGATGATTCAGAAAGAAAATTTAAAGGACTACAACTCTTATGTTGATCACTTTCGAATTCTATCATCTGATAAGTAATATTTAGTAATCAACATGCCAATAAGCTGCAGATCAGAATTCTGAATAAATCAAATCAAATTTGGAGATAAGAGGAAGATTCAAATTCAGAAATAGCCAGCTCCTCCTATCTCCCTACCTCTTCCTTATCCCTATTTTTCTATAAATACCTGTATTCATTGAGAGAGAGAGAGAGAGGTACACCAGAGAGTTGAAAAGCAGGAGAGTTTTGAGCGTTGTAATGTGAGATTGGAGAAGATCGAGAGTTTTGTAATAAAAAATTATTGAATAAAATTCAGGATTTTTCTTCAAGATTGTGCACCAACTTCAGCCTAAGTCTCCTTTAATTTTTCTTTATTTTTTATGCAATTCTTTTCTTTTTTTTTATGTTTAATTCCATGAAGTCATCACTAATCTTATGCATATTCTTTTCTCTTTTCTTTTATTAGTTCTTTTTGTTTTTAGCATCGTTTGGAAGAGGGAAACATCAAGGCGATGACAAAGAACAAGTTCACCGGTTTTCATCTTCCTCTTCCCTTCATCTCAAACTCTTAAGTTATTTCTTCATCACCTTCTTTAATTGATATTCGCACAAGGCTAGTACTCTTTTAATTTTTGTTTTTCATAGTTTCTTTGTTTTTCTTTTATGCTTAGACATTTTTAATTTTTAAAACCTGATTCACATCTTCCTTCAAGGGATTTCTCAATTACAGTAAGATAAAAATTAGATTTTTTTTAAAAAAATAGATTTTCAAGAACAAGTCTTTGTGGATTTAATCCTATACTTGCCACTACACACTTTGTTAAAAAGATTCTAGTAAGTTTAGGTTTCATAACTTGTAAGTGGTTTAATAACGATGAATTTCTTCATAAACTTTGAACCGCGAACAGTTTTTGGCGCCTTTGCTAGGAACTTGTGAAAATTTTTGGTTTTTAAAAATCAATATTTAATGTTTTTCTTAAAAAAAATTAAAAATTAAAAATTAAAAAATTCAGAAATTTAAATCAATTTTTTTTCAAAATTCTTTTCTTTTTATTATTTTTTCCATCCCTAAAGATCTAAACTTCAAACTTTTCTTTTTGCAGGGATATTACATGAATGATTGAAGAATTGCACAAAAGGACGAAGCTTGCTTATGACATAATTGCATTGCTAAAATAAAATTAAAATTGCTTGCTTCAGAGTCGCCAGAAAGGTTAGTATTTTCTAACTCTACCAACGAATCTCCTGTAGGGTTTTGGAGGTGCTCATTGATTGAACTTGTGCTGCATTAGTGCATATTGCATAAAAAGATCTTAAGAGCTGCTCCCCTCACATAAGGTTTAGATTTCATAACCCATTTCTTGGCTCAAAAATCACAACCGCGTATAAGTTTTCCCAAGCTTGAACTAAGTTTAAAATCAATTAGAAACTTGACCACTAGGAATTCGAGCCCATTAAGTAGATTCATTTTGGGAATACTCCGGTGATTACTTTTCAAGCTCACGAGAGAGGGCTTTCTTATTTAGAAAGAATGACTTAGCCACTGCGGCGATGCCTGACCTAAAAGAAGGACCAAGGGACTTCCTTATCTAAGAAAGGATGGCTGAAATTAGTAAGCCCCCAGCCTGAGGGGAGAACCGAATCGCTTGTTTGACGGCTTTAACTGGTCAGCCCACAATCTGTCCAACCTAGTTAGGAGTTGTCTAACTAGGGAGAATTCTATTCTCTTAAGATTAGTGGTTGAAAAAGCTAATTACCTTTAAATTAAATTCAAGATAAAGAAAACACTTGATTGTAATTGTTTGGTTGAGTCATTTATATGTGCAACAAATAAAAAAGAAATAATAAGTTAAAAAAATCAATTTTCATTCATCCCTCTTTCCTTCTATCATTTTGAAATTCTTTCCACCCATGGCCGATTCAAATCAAGATGTTTAAAACAATTATCAAGATAGGCTATTTCGTCATTCTCATCCATCATCCTCACCTCTGAGCTTTCATGGCTACAACCAACCCACTAGTTCATCTTGTTCATCTCATCCTCTTATGTGGTGCCATCATTGCTATGATTCATCTCATCCTTCAGAACATTGTCCTTCAATAGGGTGTTCGTTAGGACTAGGTCAAAACAAATTCGATACATTTTAAGGACCTACAAACGAACCCTATCCATCAAACTTCAATTCTGAGGGTTGGAATGTCCTCAATATTCATGGGTTCAATCATATCAATCAAATTGGTCCTACACTGAACCATGACTTCCATCTTGGGGATTTGATAATAAGAATGAGAATTTGCAGAGCATATTAGAGAAAAGTTTAAAAATCATGCAACAATGTATACTTCAAAACAATCAAATTAATCAAGAGCTAATCGAAAAAAGTGCTCACAGAAATATGCATTTTGATGAAATAACAACTTGTCTCAATCAACCTGCTTCAACCCCAATTCCAGATCAAACTCAAGAGTTCATCAGTGCTATCAAGTGAACCAATTGGACATACCACAAGAGTCCACACCACATATTGACTCAAATTTTGAACCAGTACCCTCATCATTTCACTTAAACCTAATTAAAGAGTTTGAACACGATGCTGGAGATATCCATGAGCTTGACACCTCATTTTGCCATGAGCCATTAATTGAACAATTCTTTGATGATGATTCAATATTTTTAGATGAATTGGTTAAGGATGATTTGATAATGCACACAACTTCTTTGAAGCATGTTGACTATAATGTTGAGGATATATGGGTGTATGATGAGCCTATATTTCTTGAAGAATTGTTTAAGGATGAGTATTTTGAGAAGACATGTGTTGAAAAGCTCAAGTCTAAAGTTCCCTTTGAAAAAAAGAAAATTTGATTTGAGTATCTTCGCCTTTGATGAGCCATCTAATAATCAATCTTTTGAAAACTGGGTTGAGGTCAATAAATTAGACGAAAAGGATCAAGATCAAGTAGATGATTTCAAAATTGACACACTTTTAGAGTCTACTGTTAGATAGAAAAACCAGAAAGAATTGGTTTTTCCTTATGAATTTTTCATAGGATCACAAATTAAGATGACCATTGAGGCATCTGATATACCCCGTGAACACTTCCTCAAATGTCTAGATCAGCCCTACCATTCGGATGAGAGTAAGACTAGGATGGATGAAGTGCTAGAAGATATAACCTTGTCAAAATCGATATTCTGCTCCTAAATGTGATTAAACAATTGCCCGCCTATGCCACATTACTCAAGAAATTTTGGACTCAAATTGAAACATCTTGGACACATATTTCAACATTCTCGAATGCACCATTGTCCCGCTTCAAGGATCACGCAAGAAAACTGTTCAATTTTCTGGTCCAACATCGGAAGGCCATACATAAAGGTTGAGTGACATGTGATTGTGTCTGGCTAAAGATGTTAAACTTAGCGCTGCTGGGAGGTAACCTAGATATGTTATCTTTTCTATAAAATATTTATTTTTTATTTCTAGAGTTTCTATTTTTTTCTATAGGGAGATGCTTTTATTCAAATTTTGGGGTGTGCTTTCATCTTTTTATATACTCTTACCCCTAACTTATATGCTTATTGCAGCTCCCAAGGTACTATCTACCCCTCGTCTTATTCATTTTCAATGCTAGCATAATGAGCATACATTTTAACATTGAGGACAATGTCAAGTTTAGGTGTGGGGAGGATTCTAACATAGGTTTTCTTTTAGGTCTTCTAAAAAATAAATAATAATAATAAATAAAAATAAAAAATTTTTTTGAAAAGGAAAATAATACTTTGACTTATTTTTGTGAGAAATTAAGTTAATTTTAAGGAATAAGAGAATCATAATTAGGATTTCTTATACTTGGTTGAAATAAGAATATTTGTTTAATATCAAGGGATAGGAAGAAAAATTGAAAAGTACTTTAGTCTTGATTTTTACCTTCATAAAATAGACATCTTTTATATACTTAGATACTTAGGGTTCAAAAACAAAGATTCTTATGCCTTAAAAAAGAAAAAATATATATATTATATATAATAAGAATCATCTGATTAAGCTAGATTTTTTTGCCCCATAAAGCATGATTATTCACGCCTAAAAGTGGTTCATTTCACCAAATAAATCCTTAGTTTTGTGGCCTTGTTTACTCGAGTCCTAAGTCCTTGGGGTGTTTTCTCACCCGGTGCCCTAAAAACCGTCCGGTTTGGGAGTCACCGACTAAGGCTCATTATATGGGCAAATTAGAAAGCCTAAGAAAGCTAAGAAATATTGTCACCAATATATACATAAATAAGGCATAAGAGTTAGAGTTGAAGAACCCTTAGTCAAAATATCCACGGTCACAGGATGCATATGACTTAGGGTAAAATAATAGACTAGATGAGAATATAGTTTTATTCCTAACCTTAATTGATAACAAATATTTGAATAGAGGCCAAATTTAGGGATGAAAAGAATAGTTCGATGCTCCTATAACTTACAAGTTTCTTAATACTTGTAAAATCACTTCAAATATTTTCTCTTCTTTTCAAAATACATTTTCGAAAATACTAACAAATTGTTTCTTTTCTTTATGTATTTTGTGGGTGTAATTCACTGAAAAATCTCAGGAGACTACAACTCTTCCTCTAGGGTAATCTAGAGGTTTAAAGGCTTGTTGCACATGCAAAGTGCAATCGCGTGACCTGCGAAAGTGGCCCAATAAAAATCATAGGTTAGTTTTGTTTTGCTCAAGGACGAGCAAAAGATAAGTGTGGAGGCGTGTTTGGAAACATATATTGCATAATTATTATGGCATTCCTACATTCATTCTGTAATAATTCCTACAAACTCATATGACCTAATGTCCTAATTCATGCAGAGTATGACAAAGAGAAGATAAGCATGAATCCTATCTAAATAAATCTAAAAGTTCAAATCAAACGAGGATCAAATCAAATTCAGAGAATCTAGAGGCTATCTTATCTAAGGACTGGATTTACCAGATAAGATAATATTATAAAAGTTCAAAGGGAAAAAGAATTTTTGAAGACCCTATCAGTTTCGCTGAAAATAAATGAATATCTCATCAATTCTAGAAGACAAATTGAAAATCCAAGAGGATAAATGGATAGAGAGAAGGACAACAGATGAGATGAAGTAATTTAGATTCGGATTGGATACATTTTAGCATTTTAATCATAACTTTCGCTAACGAAACTCAAATCTGATGATTCAAGATGATCCAAAAGAAGATTTAAAGCGCTATGACTCTTATATTGATCACTATTTTGAATTCTATCATCTGATAAGTAATATTCAGAAATCAACATGCCAATAAGCTGTAGATCAGAATTCTGGATAAATCAAATCAAGTTTGGAGATAAGGAAAAGATTCAAATTCAGAAATACCCAGCTCCTTCTATCTCCCTACGCTCTCCCTTATCCCTATTTTTCTATAAATACCTGTATTTATAGAGAGAGAGAGGTACACCAGAGAGCTGAAAAGCTAGAAAAGGAGAGTTTTGAGCATTGTAGTGTGAGATTGGAGAAGATCGAGGGTATATAATCAAAGATTATTGAATAAAATTCAAGATTCTTCTTTAAGATTGTGCATCATATTCAGCCTAAGTCTTTATTAATTTTTCTTTATTTTTTATGCAATTCTTTTCCTTTTTTTATGTTTGATTCCATGAAGTCATCACTAATCTTATGCATATTCTTTTCTCTTTTCTTTTATTAGTTTTTTTTGTTTTTAGCATCGTTTGGAAGAGGGAAACATCAAGGCGACGACAAGGAACAAATTCACCGGTTTTCATCTTTCTCTTCCCTTCATGTCAAACACTTACGTTATTTCTTCATCACCTTCTTTAATTGATTTTCGCACAAGGTTAGTACTCTTTTAATTTTTGTTTTCTCATAGTTTCTTTGTTTTTCTTATTTTTCTTTTATACTTGGACATTTTAATTTTTAAAACTATCATCACATCTTCCTTCAAGGGATTTCTCAACTAGAGTAAGATAAAAATTAGATTTTTTTTAAAAAAAACTATATTTTCAAGAATAAGTTTCTGTGGATTCGATCCTATACTTGCCACTATACACTTTACTAAAAAGATTCTAGCAAGTTTAGGTTTTAAAAATTAGATTTCAAGAACAAGTCTCTGTGGATTCGATTCTATACTTGCCACTACACACTTTGCTAAAAGGATTGTAGTAAGTTTAGGTTTCATAACTTATAAGTAGTAACAATGATGGATTTCTTCATGAACTTCGAACCGCGAACAAGACAAAAAAGGGAAGAGAAATTAGAGTTTATATATGCATGTTATGTTTGTATTTATGTATATGTTTGTTATGTTTGTTTGGTATCTATGAACTTACATTGAATATTTACATGTTTTATGCTATGCATGAGTTAAGGGGAAGCTTTTACAAAGTTTATTTTTAATCCATGCATATATATCTCCATGAGTTTTATCATCATCAAAAAGGGGGAGATTGTTGGCCCAAAGGCCCATCACTCTAGTTTTGATGATGACTAACTCATGTAGTTATAGTACTAATGATCATGTTGTGTTTAAGTTTCAGATATTGATCATGATATTAGTTGATGTTTAGCTTCACTAAAAGACTTAAAGTCTAGTTTGGAGCTAATACTTAGTGATTCAAGAGCTCAATCTTATAAAACATATCAAACACTCAAAGAGGAGTTGTAACCCCCTGATCCTTGATGTACGTATCACAGTATCAGTGCTCGATACGACGTACAAAGTTGATTTGACTTTTCTGATAGTCAAATTAAGCCAGTTTTAGTTTCAGATATTATTTTCTAATATTTTAAGTTTTTCAGAATTTTTTGGAATTTTTCTGGATTATTTTGAAAAATCTCTGAAGTCGGTGTCGACTAATACCGGTAATCAACTCTACTATTTTTAATTCACAAATAGAGTTGAAGTTTGAGGATCTGCGTTCATCTTGTGTCTTAGAATCGTATTAGCTACGTTAGGGTATTTTGGAGTTTTTCTGAATTTATCAAAAATCTAGCTAACCTGTGTCACCCAGTATCAGCGATACATTCCAGGATTTTTAACTTGCAAACCGGACAAGATTTTATGAATCCGTTCACATGACTCCTCAGCGTAATATTTTCTATTTTATGTAAAATAAGAAACCGTTCTGGACTAGTCAAATTTAAACCCAATAATATAATATTACTTAAATATTAATATACTAAATCCTTTCTTTCTTTTTCTTTTCTCCTTTCTTCTACACTTCTCTTTTCTTTTCTTCCCACTGACTTACCATTCCACCGTCTCTCTCTCTCTCTCTCTCTCTCTCTCGCCCCTATAATTAAAACTATCAAAATCTCTCTTCCCCCTAATTCTCTCTCTCTCTCTCTCACCTCTCTCTTCCTCCCTCTTTCTCTCTCTTCCCTCTCTCTTCATGGTCTCTCTCTCCCTTTCTCTCTATTCACAGCCCAAGAGGCGTGGCCAGCGTGCCCCGGTGGACGGCGCGCCACCGTTTTCTCCTTTTCCTCCCCTCCTCCTCCTCCTTCTTCTCCTCCTTCTTCTTCTCCTCTTCCTTCTTCTTCATGTTGTTCTTCTTTTCTTCTTCTTCTCCTCACTGTCTCTCCACATCTCTCTATTCCTCTCTCTTTCCCTGGACGTCACCGCCGGTGGTGATTAGTCTCTAAAATTGCATGTTTCATATCACATCTTCACATTCATTTTATAATAAATACTGCTAATAATTGTCTTCTTTTGTGATTCTAGTTCCATGGTGTGGAAATGAAGAAGAAGACCCAAAATCACCATTTAATTGGTGATTAAAGGCCTATAAAGATAGCCATTGACCTAGGAGGGTGATTCTGTCAAAATCAAGGGTCCAAAATCAGAAACCAGAACATGCAGCCGATAGGGGACCGACACGATAGCGCGCAGCAGGCGGCGCTGCGCGTGCCGCGCCAGCCCTTTGGGCCAGGGTTTGTCCCCCTTGCCCCCTTTCCCCTGGTGCCTATAAATACCCCTTGGGGGTTCTTCAGGGAGATATACAGAGAGTTAGGGTCATTTTCTTCTTCATGTTTTAAAACAGTTTAGATATTTGTATCTAGGCACATGTCGATTTTAATTCCAATATACTGTATTTTATTTTGTGTTGTTGTGATCTTGAAGGATGTGTACATATTGCATTGCATATAGTTAGGACAAACACATGGGTGATTTACTCTCTTTGTGTGTTCATTCTTATCTATATTGCACACTTGCACTAACTGAACTTAAAGACAAAGCCCAATACAACATAAGGTGCGGAAGTCATTACCCTCCCTTGACCTAAAAATCACCTCCCCACTCACACAACCCAAGCCTAAATAAAATTTGCTAGACGTTGGCCCCTAGGGACATCTCAGACTCATTTAGAAGATTGACCTAAGGGAAAAGTTGTTAGAAGTTGACTCTTGTCAAATCGGTTTCTAAGGTTGGGGATTTAGAGGCGAAACCTCGAAGAATAGTGGTTTGGCATAATTAGGCCCGTTGCTCCGACACAGATACCTCCTACTGATCTTGCCCCTACCTGGCCGATTAACTCGTGGTCAGATTCCAACAATATACCCCCCGGGGATAGTGTAACCAGTTAGGAGTCGTCTAGGTCTAAGTCAACCCTAGCATAAGCTTGTTTTCTTTTTCTTTTTGTTTGTTTGTTTATTTGTTTGTTTTCTTTTTTTTTGTTAAATTGTGAATAGATTTTAACAATAATAATTTTTTCAATCATAATATGAATCCATATTTCACCCTGACCTCATTTGACTCGGATAACTCCGATCCGGCTATGTACAACATGAACCAATCATATGTGCAGGGTTGGGATTATCTGACTCAATATGACCCGTATCCTCATTCCTATGACTATAATTTTCAAAATAATTTCAGCTCTTCACAGAGTCAATGAGGATTCACCTCCTTTGAGTCAAATTTTCAACCATCTTGTCCCCAATTTTCACAATATTCATTCCCTGATTTTGATTCATATACTCCTTTTCCTGTTCTACCAACAGAAGAAAAATCCAATTTGGAAAGGAGTATGGAAGCCATGCTTGAGTCCCAACAATAATTCAAAATTTGCTCAATTAACAATCCTTCCCAAAACAAACTCCATATACTTTTTTTTAGAACATCCAATTGAAGAAGAATCTGAGCTAGAAAAGTGTTTGGAAGTCTTTTGTGAAAAGGTGCAATGATTTCAAAATATGTTGGACTCATCATCTCAACCAAATTTTCAAGAGTCATACTCATCTTTTCCAGTCTCACCGATTCAAAATGAACAACTATCAATACTGGACTTGAGTATGGAACCCTTGAGTGAGTCCGAGCAGCAATCGCAACATCTGATGGACTCATAATTTCACTACAATATTCAAAATCAACTTCCATACTCACCTTTTCAAGAAGAACCAATTACAAAAATTATGGAAGACATGATCAGACTCAAAATTCTGTTACGCGGCCTATCAGTAGGTTAGACTCCATAATGAATGATTTGATTAATGAGAGCGAGAAAAGTCTTTCTTGCCAACCTTTAACCAATCCTTATATCACTAACTCTATCGATTGGACCCAAGAATCATGTTATTTTGAAAACCAAGATTCAATTTCAGAATGCACATTTGAACTTGACCAAACTCCAAGTTATGAAAGTCGCCTGAACATTCTGGTAAGTTATCCCTTTCCTGAAATTAGAATTGAACCTGAATGTGATCCCGAAGCTCATGTGAGTAATTCCATTTCACTTTTGATTCAATAATGACCCCGGTATCTTTACTAGATTTTTTCTCCATCCGGAGTCAACATTGAATCATGTACCAATACACTGTGAAATTAAATTACCAATATCTTATGATCACACTTCATTGATGGGAAAAATGTGTGAACATCAATTCTTTTGTTTGGACCCTATTTTTGAACCAATTTCGACTCTCATTGTTGAATCTCGACTTGATCTGAGTCTAATTCTCGAGTCAGTGTTGATTTTTTGCTTCTGTTCCATTTGAGTCCAAATCAATCATCTCCCAAAATCACACTTCATTGTTGGATAAGAATGTTGAAGGAAATGACTCAATAATTATTTTTGAAAATTGAAAATTGGATGGGGACAATTTTTTCAATAAGATCATACAGTTCTCCAACATTTTACTAGGTCGTATTAGAGAGGTTACTGGTGGGTTTCTGCAAGATCCACATAATCTTGATTGGGTAGCAACGCTTGGCCCAATCAAACCACCATCGGAACCACCACCATGAGGTAAATTTTTCTTCCCTTCCCATTTGTTTCATGTATATACACATTCACGATGCATTGAGGACAATGCATGAGATAAGTGTGGGGGAGGGGTTTACTAACATAGTTAGTTTTATATTTTCTTGCTTTTACACTTCTTTTTAGGAACTTTTTAAAATTTTCTTTTGTATAAAAACTCTTTTCTTTTTTACAAAACTTTTTGAATTAAGAGAAATAGTTTTGATTTATTTTTAAGAAAATTAAGATTATCTTAAGAATTAGGAAGACCTAAAATTATGAATTTTTAAATCAAGTCAAAATAATAGATCTTGTTTAAATTTTAGGATAAGGAAGTAAAATTGGAAAGATAATTTGATCTTGAATTTTTTGCCTTAGATTTACGCACTTACACAATTTTTGGGATTGAAACAAAGACTGAAAATGCCATAAAAATGCTATAAAAATATATATAAAAAAATGATGATAAAACTACCTATTGAAGTTGAGTAATTATGCCTCAAGAAGCATGATTATTCACACCTAAAATGGTGGAGAAAAAATTTAGCTTTGTGGCTCATCTGGTGCCCTAAAACTATCTGATTTGGGAGTCACCGGCTAAAGGCTCACTATCCGGGTAAATAAGAAAGCCTAAGAAAACTAAGATAAGAAAAAAATAAAAAAATAAAAATAAATATACACAAATAAATGGGATGAAAGTTAGAGTCGATATCCCAAAAATCTTCACAGTTTACAAAGTGCATATTTTTCTAAGAGTTTTATAAAAGATCAAAGAATCAATTCAATTTTAAATTCTTACATTTAATTTATAACAAGATTTTGCATTTCAACTTAGTTTAAGGAAGAATAATTTCTGGTTAACCTATGATCTTGGATCACTTATATTTTCGTAAAAATACTTCAACACTTTTCTCTATATCAAAATGCGCTTTCAAAATACTAACATTTGATTTCTTTCTTTTAGATTTTGTGGGTGTAATCCGCTGAAAACCCTCAGGAGACAAAACTCCTCCTCTAGGAGAAACCTAAAGGTTTAACGGCTTGTTGCACATGCTCAGTGCAATCACGTCACCTGCGAAAGTGGTGTAATAATTTCTTTAGTTTTTTGTTTTGCTCGGGACGAGCAAAAGATAAGTGTGGGGGTGTGATTAGTCTCTAAAATTGCATGTTTCATATCACATCTTCAAATTCATTTTATAATAAATACTGCTAATAATTTTCTTCTTTTGTGATTCTAGATGCATGGTGTGAAAATGAAGAAGAAGACCCAAAATCACCATTTAATGGGTGATTAAAGGCCTATAAAGATAGCCATTGACCTAGGAGGGTGATTCTGTCACAATCAGGGGCCCAAATCTAGAAACCAGGACATGCAACCGATAAGGGACCGACGCGACAGCGCGTAGCAGGCGGCGCTGCGCGCGCTACCCCAACGCTTTGGGCCAGGGTTTTACACCGGCCCACTTTCCCCTGGTGCCTATAAATACCCCCCTTGGGGGTTCTTCAGGGAAATACAGAGAGTTAAGATAGTTTTCTTCTTCATGTTGTAGTTTAGGGTAGTTTAGATTAGTTGTTCCTCTTCTTCCTTCTTTGTATTTTTCACTTCTAGATCTTGTAATAGGAAAGAGAGTGGTGCATGGTTAGAAAGTAAGAGTGTTTGTAATAAAAGGTGACAATATATGAAAGGTTCTCTCTTTACCTCTCTTTGTTTTCTTCTCTCTAACTCCTTTTCCATATTTAGCTAATTTTCTCTCATGGCAACTAACTATTAACCACTAACTTTCTAACTTCTTACTTGATAATCCACATGAATCTAATAACCTCTACTTGGCCTTACTCTTATAAGAGTCATTGATGGCTCATGATGATGAATTCTAACACTCTAACATCTTAACTCTCTAACAAGCTAATATTACTTTATGCCATGCTTACTCTTGTTTAATTTATATGGTTAAGTGTAGCTAATGGGTCGTGTCTACAAGGAGGAATGCGATGAAAGCTATTCGGTGTTTTTGTTTAGAAAGCTAAGAATGGTGCTAGTTTTTTAGTTGAAAAGAGAATGGAGAGAAGTGAAGTGATTTAAAGAAAAACTTAAAACTTAGATAAGGTTTTGGAAGGGATTTTGAAAAGCTTGAAGAGTGATTTGTTGTTTTTAGTATAAGAACAAGATCTGGGCTCGCTACCTCACTACTCAATGATGTGTTCTTCTCTTGAAATTCTTAGTACCTCAACTTGATCTTAGGCAAAAACTTAAGCTTGAGTTAAGAAAGTTTTAAGCAAAGTAAATATGATAGTTTGAAAACTTAACTCTTTTCTTTAAGAAACCATCTTGAATTGAATGTTAAATCATCAAGTATTTCAAGCATGAAATAAAACAAGTTCAAGAGATGTTTTAAAAGAATTACAAGTTTAGAAATCCAATCCCATCCTCATGTGCCTTCAAGAATACTTTCAAAGAAGAAAGGCTTAGTTTAGGCATGCATATGATTCCATTGGGTCTTTACATAAAAATCATTCAAAAAGAAGAGGGATCGATGAGAGGAACAATAGTGAGCCCAGAAAATGAATTTAGCTACTCATGGAAGATAAAAAATAATATATGAAAATAAAACAAGACATACCCATGAATTGGAGTGGAAGAAGAGAAAGTTTGATCCTTTTATTGATGTCACTTCAATCTTCAGATTACAATCACTCTATTCCTCTCTCTCACTGGTATTTGAAGTATGCTACAAATTATAAAATAGAGATACAACTTCTATACTATCTAACAAAGAGCCTAAACCTTAAAAACAAAGAGAAAATCTTAAACGAATTTTCGGTCCCTTTTTCTCTTAAAAATACAGTATTTATAGGTAAAAACCAAGCGGGGGAGATCGTACAAAGATATGGGGAGCAAACGCTCCCCCAACAAAGCTTAACAAGCCATGGAAACATGGCCGCGTTTCCGTGGCCTTGGTGTGGCCAAGTGGCCACACCAGGTTGGTGGGTCTTGATTTTGAATTCTTCCCTTATCTCCAAACTTGATTTGATTTATCCAGAAATTCAATTCTGATCTGCAGCTTGCTGGCGTGTTGATTGCTGAATATCACTTATCAAATGATAGAATTGAAAATCATGATCAACAGAAGCATTATAGCTCTTTAAGTCTTCTTTCTGTAGTATCTTGAATCATCAGATTTTGAGTTTTGGTAACAAAAGTTATGATTAAAATGCTAAACTATATCTAGCCTGAATCCGAATCTAAATTGCTTTATCTCATCCTTGATCTTCTTTTAATCCATTTATCCTCTTGAATTTTTCAATTTGTCTTCTAGAATTGGTAAGATACTCATTTATCTTCAGCGAAACAGATAGGGTCTTCAAATAATCCTTTTTTTTTTTGAAATGAGATGATATTATCTTATCTGATATATTCAGTTTTCAGATAAGATAGCTTCTATAACCTTGGATTTGAATCGATCCCTTTTCTTTTGAACTTTTGAATTTAATTGGATAAATTTCATGATTGTTTTCTCCCTATCATACCCTGCATGAATTAAGACATTAAGATAAGTTATTTGCAATATTCATTACAGAATATATGTAAGAAATCTTATAATATTTATGCAATATATGTGTCCAAACACACCCCCACTTATCTTTTGCTCGACCTCGAGCAAAATAAAAAGTAGAGCTAACGTAACCTAACTCACTTTCGTAGGAATCACGGTTACACTTAGCACGTGCAACAAGCCGTTAAACCTCTATGTTACCCTAGAGGACGAGTTTTGTCTCGTGAGGGTTTTCAGTGGATTGCACCCACAAAATCTATGAAGAAAAAAAAATGAATTGTTAGTATATTTTTAAAATGCATTTTGAAGGAAAAAATATTTGAAGTATTAATGTAAAATTTCAAGTAATCTATAAGTCATAGGATTATCAAAACTCAGTCATTACTAAACTTAGTCTTTATTCAAAAACTTGTTTTCAATTAAGGTAAGAATTAAAATTGTATTTCTCATCTAATCTATTATTTTACCCTAAGTCATATGCACCTTGTGACCATGAAAATTTGACTCAAGATTCTTCAACTCTAACTCTTATACCTTTTTTGTGTATATACTGGTTGTAATATTCCTTAACTTTCCTAGGCTTTCTAATTTGCCCATGTAATGAGCCTTAGTCGGTGACTCCCAAACCGGACGGTTTTAGGGCACCGGATGAGAAAACACCCCAAGGACTTAGGACTCGAGCAAATAAGGCCACAAAAATTAAGGATTTATTTGGTGATATGAACCTCTTTTAGGTGTGAATAATCATGCTTTATGAGGCATAAAAATCCAGCTTAATCAGATGATTCTTATTCTATATAATATATATATATATTCTTCTCTCTTTTTTCTTTTTTTTCTTATTTTTTTTAAGGCATAAGAATCTTTGTTTTTGAACCCTAAGTATGTAAGTATATAAAAGATGCATATTTTATCAAGGTAAAAATCAAGACTGGATTACATTTTTAATTTTTTCTTCCTATCCCTAGAAATTAAACAAATATTCTTATTTCAACCAAGTATAAGAAATCCTAATTATGATTCTCTTATTCCTTAAAATTAACTTAATTTCTTGAAAAAATAAGTCAAAGTATTATTTTCCTTTTCAAAAAGTTTTTTGTAACAAAGAAAATGTTTTTAATATTTTTTATTTTTAATCTTTTTTATTTATTTTATTTTTTTTAGAAAAACTAAAAGAAAACCTATGTTAGCCCTCCCCCACACTTATCTCATGCATTGTCCTCAATATATGAATGAATGCATAGCATGCTACAAATGTAAGAATGTGAAGGGTAGATAGTACCTGATGAGGATGAGTGGATGTTATCCATCATTGTCTAGTTAAGAGAAAAAACACAAAAGCTATAATACATAAATGGATCCCTAGTATGTATAGAGATCAATCCTGATAAACAGGATTTTTCAGAAGGATTTCCTCCACTTCTGGGCTTAGATACTCACGGTATTGTTTTAAACGATGGCCATTTACTTGAAAAGTGGTACCATCCGTGGTATTGTGGACTTCAACTGCACCATGTGAGCATACCTTATAAACAATGTATGGACCGGTCCAACGGGATTTTAGTTTTCCCGGAAAGAGATGTAGACGGGAATTGTGCAGTAAGACTTTTTGTTCTGGCTGAAATTCCTTCCGAGTTATGATCCTATCATGCATAATCTTCATACGATCCTTGTACCATTTTGAATAGTCATATGCATCATTGCTTATCTCTTCAAGCTCATCCAGTTGAAGTTTCCTAGACTCTCCTGCCTTGTCTAGATCAAAATTTAAGCGTTTGATTGGCCAGTATGCTTTATGTTCTAACTCGACAGGAAGATGACAAGCCTTGCCATAAACTAACCTATATGGAGACATTCAATAGGAGTTTTGAATGTAGTTCTATATACCCATAAGGCATCAGTCAGGTGAAGAGACCAATCTTTTCTAGTGGTGTTCACAGTTTTCTCTAGAATGATCTTGATGGCTCCGATTGAAAACTTCTACTTGGCCACTAGTCGGTGGGTGGTAAGGGGTGGCTACTCTATGGTTGATGTAATATTTTCTCATTAAATTTCAAATGTACGATTGCAGAAAATTTTTCCACCATCGCTGATGATTGCACAAAGAAAGCCAAAATGAGAGAATACATTCTCTTTCAAGAAGTTGACCACAACTTTGTGGTCATTGGTTTTACATGCTACCGCCTCTATTCATTTAGAAACGTAGTCAACTACTGCAAGGATATATTAGTATCCATGGGATATAGTAAAGGGACCCGTGAAGTCAATGCCCCAAACATCGAAGATTTCGTTAACTAAGATCGGGTTTAATGGTATTTCATTCCGGTGTGCAATCTTCCCTAATCGTTGACAATGATCACATGGTTGACAGTAGACATGAGCGTCACGAAATAGAGTGGGCCAATAAAAACCACATTGCAAAAATTTTGCAGCAGTTTTCTTTCAAATAAAATGACCTCCACAGGCTTGGTCATGGCAAAATGAAGGGATACTCCTCAATTCTGAGTTAGGAATGCAGCGTCGAATGATCAGATCGGGACAATACTTGAACAAGTATGGTTCATCCCAGAAGAACCATTTGACCTTAGTTAAGAAACACAATCGTTCTTGCTTGGTCCATGAATCGGGCATCTGTTCCGGGACAAGGTAATTCACAATGTCAGCATACCACGGAACAATTGAAGAGGAGACGGATATTAACTGCGCATCAGGAAATGTCTCAAGGACAAGTAGTGAGTTGGACATAGATTCAACCACAATCCTAGATAAATGATCTACTACAACATTCTCAGCTCCCTTTTTATCATGGATTTGTAAGTCGAATTTCTGTAAGAGTAAGATCCAAGGATTAAACGGGCTTTAGCATCTTTTTCGGTGAGAAGGTACTTTAAAACTGCATGATCGGTGTAGATTAGGACCTTAGAACCTATAAGGTATGGATGAAATTTGTCAAGAGTGAAAACGACTGCCAACAACTCTTTTTCAGTGGTGGAATAATTCAGTTGGGCATCGTTAAGAGTCTTACTGGCATAGCAAATGACATGAGAAAGTTTATCCACTCGTTGGCCTAGGACAACCCCTACAGCATAGTCAGAAGCGTCACACATCATCTCAAATGGGAGATTCCAATCAGGTGGTCGGATGATGGGAGCCGAGGTTAACTCGGTCTTTAGCCTTTCAAAGGCTTCCAAACAAGAAGGGGTGAACTCAGAAGGAACATCCTTTGCTAGAAGATCACAAAGAGGTTTGGAGATTTTAAAAAAATCTTTGATAAAGCGGCGGTAAAAATCCAGCATGGCCTAAGAAAGATCGCACCTCCCAAACAGTTCTAGGAGGTGGTAATTTGGTGATTAACTCTACCTTAACTTTATCACCTCTATACCTCTATCAGAAACAATGTGTCCTAAAATAATCCCGGATTGCACCATGAGATGACATTTTTCCCAATTAAGAACTAGGTTCTTCTCCTTGTATCTTATCAATACCAAAGATAGATGATATAAACCCTCATCAAAAGTAGACCCAAAGACAGAGAAGTCATCCATGAAAATCTCTAGAAATAGCTCAACCATATCCGAAAAGATGCTCAACATACACCGCTGAAAAGTAGCCGGTGCATTGCATAGCCCAAAGGGCATGCGATGATATGCAAATGTACCAAACGGACATGTGAATGTCGTTTTCTCTTAGTCCTCACGAGCAATGTGGATTTGGTTATATCCTGAATAACCATCGAGGAAGGAATAGTAAGCGTGACCGGTAATACGTTCTAACATTTGGTCGATGAAAGGCAGAGGAAAATGATCTTTCCTAGTCATGGAGTTGAGTTTCCTATAGTCTATGCACATTCGCCAACCACTTTGAATACGAGTTGGAACAAACTCATTGTTCTCATTAGTAACAACTGTGACTCTGGACTTTTTGGGTACAACTTGTACCGGACTAATCCACTGACTATCAGAGATAGGGTAAATGATACTCGCATCTAACAATTTTATTTTCTTCGCTCTCACCACCTCTTTCAAAAGAGGGTTTAAACGCCTCTGTGGTTCTCTCGAGGTCTTGGCATTCTCTTCAAGATGATTTGGTGCATAACCACAGAGGGGTTAATTCCCTGATGTCTGCTATGGTCCATCCTATGACTTCCTTATGTTCCTCAAGAATATCTAGCAACTTTTCTTCTTGGTCCTTATCTAAATGAGATGATATGATTGCAGGTAAGGTTTCTGACTCACCTAGGAAGGCATACTTCAATGTGTCGGGTAAAGGTTTGAGCTCCAACTTGGAAGGCTCAACGATTGATGGAACAGGAACAGATGTTGACAATGGTGAGGGTTCTACCTTAGGTCTCCATAGGTTGGGGACAGAATCTAACAATACGTTCACCTCTTCTATAGACTCCTCAATATCAAAATTCATTCCAAAATGGGCCAAGCATTTCTCCAAGTGGTCTTCATAAAAAGACTCCTCAAAGGTGTGATTGACCGACACATCAATCATGTTGACCTCCTCATGATCATCCATTACATGTGGTTGGGAACTAGTATGGAAAACATTTAGCTAAACTGTCATATTCCAAATGACAAGGTCATGACTCCATTCCTACATCTAATAACAACATCAGCAGTAGAAAGGAATGGTCTCCCTAAAATCACAGGGGAGTGATTGCTTGGATCTCTAACCGGTTCAGTGTCTAAGACCACAAAGTCAGCAGGAAAATAGAATTCGTCGACCTTCAAAATAACATCCTCAATAATTCCCTTGGAGACCTTAACTGACCTATCTGCTAGAAGCAGTGTAAGGTTAGTGGATTGTAACTCCCCCAAACCTAATTATTTGTACACAGAATAGGGTAAAAGGTTTACACTTGCCCCTAAATCTAGTAGACACCGATCCATAACTTGATCTCCTATCCTAACAGAAATAGTTGGACTCTTTGAATCCTTATATTTGGGTGCAATGGGTTGCTGGAGGAGCATGAAGCTTGTGTAGCAAATGCAGCTTCACGAGGCACAAAACTTTTCCTCTTGACCATGGTTAGGTCCTTTAGAAATTTAGCATATGAAGGTATCTGATTAATGGCATCCAAGAAGGGAATGTTGATTTGAACGTTTTTGAAAACTTTCAAAATTCCCTCACAGTGATTTTTCTTCCTAGTTGGTTGAAGACGTTGAGGAAATGGGGCTTTGGGCACAAAAGATTTATCTTGATTGTCAACAATAACTTGATCATCTTTCTTTGTTGAGTTCCTTTTTTCTTTTTCTTTTACAATATTAGGATTGTTTGGTGGATCTTAGACTTGGTTGTCTACTCTCTTACTGATCGTAAAGTGTTGATGGCTTGGACTTGACGGTTTGAATCAAAACTAATTTCAAACTGGCCTGTTAGAGTATTTTGAGGAGCTGGTTGTCCTCTCGGGTTGGGCACAGTTTAACTAGAGAAATGTCCTTTCTCTCTCTTCCTAACAGTTGCAGCTAACTATTCTATCTGAACCTCGAGCCTGACTATCGTTTGATCCTGATTGTGACACATTTGGGCTTGAGTTTCATTAGTTATTAGTTGGCTCTGCATGAATTGTTGGAGAGTGTCCTCTAAAGATGGTTTTCTTTGATTGGGGGGACATATGGAGGGACATATGGTGTTGCATTGAATTGATTTCCCTTGTGAAATTGATTATTAGAAGATGGTCCTTGAAATGATGATGATCCACCATATCCTTGTCCTTGAGGAGACTTCCATAAAAGGTTGGGATGATTCCGCCATCTCGGATTGTATGTTTTACTAAATGGGTTGTTGTTGGGATTGAACTTGTGAAATGTATTAAGTACATTCGCTTGCTCCGCTTTGATAATTGGCAACCCGGGGCATTGTTCAACCAAGTGGTCTTGGTTGTGACAAAGGACACAAATGGGAGACACCACTGGCTTGGATGGTTCTGGAGCTGAAGATTGTGCTCTCTTGCTTAATTCTAATGCTTCAAGTCTTCGTACTACTGATGTCAATTTGGCATCACTCTCAAAATTAGGGTTGACTTTATGTATACCACCCCTGTTAATGGCAGTTGAGGTGGTAATTTGCTTATTATCAACACTAATAGGCTCCCATTCTAGAGTATTTTCTGCTACCTTTTCAAAGAATTGTCATGCATCATCGGCCGTTTTGCTCGTGAATGTTCCATTACAAAAGGACTCAATCATGGTCTTATTCGAGTAGTCTAACCCTTCGTAAAGAATTTGAATCAAACGGGTCTTTTCGAATCCGTGATGAGACACTCAAGTAAAAGATCCTTGAATCTTTCAAAATATGTGAAGAACATCTCCCCTTGTAGTTGATGGAAGGTGTTGAGGGCTTGACGTATGGTAGCAGTTTTCTACTTAGAATAGAACTTTCTATAGAAGGCTTCGGCTAATCCTACCCAAGTAGAAATTGAACCCGGTTGGAGAGAAAGAAGCCAAGATTTGGCTCTTTCTTTAAGAGAAAAGGAAAATAACCTAAGTTTTAGGGATTCCTCTGTCATTTGATGATACTTCATGGTTCCACAAATATCCTCAAATTCCCTAACGTGCTGGTATGGATTCTCATTTGCCAATCCCTGAAAGACTGAAAGCATCTGTATCTTCCCAGATTTAATCTCAAAATTTGTCGTAAGGGCTGGCAAGATGATACAGGAAGGTTGAGTGGACCTTATAGGATACATGTAATCCTTTAAGGTCATTTGTTTGGTTTCATTAGTGTCACCCATTGTTGCAGTGGGGTCAGAAACAGTAATGGATTTTAATCGACTCTTAACACGAACCCACTTTCGCATGAACCAGGGTACTGCCCTGATGAAGGATTTTCTAAATCCTAGATAAGATTACACTCAAGATGACTCAACCAATCAATTGCAATCAAGTATTTTTTTTATCTTGAATTTAATTTAAAGGTAATCAGTTTTTTTTCAACCACTAATCTTAAGAGAATAGAATCTCCCTAGTTAGACAGCTCCTAACTAGGTTGGAAGGATAGTGAGTTTACCGGTCAAACCTATCAAACAAGCGATTCAGTTCTTCCTCCAGGCAAGGCACCACCGCAATGAGTAAGTCACCTTTTCTAGACAAGGAAGTTCCTTTTCGAAAGCTTGAAAGTGTTCACGGGAGTCTTCTCAAATTGTTCCACTTAAATGTGCTAGAAATCCTAGTGGCTGAGTTCTAATTGATTTTAAATTAGTTCAAGCTTGGGAAAAAAACTTATATGCGGTTGTGATTTTTGAGCCAAGGAACGGGTGATAAAATCCCAACTTTATGTGACGGGGGACAGCTCTTAAGATCTTTTTATGCAATTATGCACTAATACAACACAAAATTCAATTCATAAGCACCTTCAAAACCCCACTGACAAGAGATTCGTGGGTTGAGTTAGAAAATACTAACCTTTCCGGCGACTCTGAAGCAACCAAATTTTATTTATTTTTATTTTATTTTAGCAAAGCAATATGTAATAAGCAAGCAAACTTCTTACTGTTGTGCAAGTCTTCCTTGGTTCATGCAATATCCCTGCAAAAGAAAATCTGAAATAAAATCTTAGTGATGGATAGAAAAATAATAAAAAAAAGAATTTTGAATTTTGTTAAGACTTAACTTTCTAATTTTTTTTATAGTTTTAGAATATTTTTAATTTTTTAATTTTTTTAAATATTAAACTAGAAAAAGATTAGATGTTGATTTTCAAAACCAAAAATTTTCACAAGTCCCTGGCAACAGTGCCAAAATTTTGATCAAGGCAAACCTGCACAAGTAAAATACAGACTTTTAGAACAGTGTTAGGTTCTCAATTCTACCGTGTAGCGTAGGGCTAACGGGTCGTGATCCACAGGGAGGGACAACGATGAAAGTGTTATGTAAGTTTCTCTCTTTTAATTTATCAAAAATTAGTTAATATTTATCTTCTCAATTTTATAAAGAGAAAATAAAATTATTATGTTAAGTTAAGAAGGAGATGGTAAAAGAGATTGTGGTGTTGTTGTTTTATTTATATAAAAAAGGAAAGATTATAAAAAAGAGAGAACTATATGTAATATCCCTAATCTAAACTACTGTATTTTAACTCCTTCAAGTATTTATTTTGATTTACTGAGTATTTTTATTTAATCAAGTTAATTTATTATTTTTCTTGAGATTATTATTATTAAGTATGAAAATTATTTTTGAGACAATAAATGGTGATTTGACATTTTATATTACCATTTAATATTTTTGATTGACACTTAATTATTATTTCCATTATCTCATTAAGGTTATTATTCTTTATTAATATTTTTATTTCCATTATGATTATTATTTATTGTTAACGTATTATTATTCTATTGTTAGCATTCAACAATTATTATTTATGTTACTATTATTTTAGTTATTTATTTTAATAGTGGCATTGGTACTAATATTATTCATTCAGGTTGTGCTCTCCTTGCTAGCCTCTCACCCTACTTCTCATTTACCTATCTGGATTCTTAACCCATTATCTTGAGTCTACCCATTATCCATTATACCTCCTATTACCCACTCACTATTTGGATTCAACCGCTTGCACCCGTTCACCCAATTGAATCTATATACCCATTATAAACCCACTACCCATTTACTTATTTGGATCCTAACCCATTACTCAATCCAAACCCAAACCCATTACCCAAATATCTAATCCTAACCCCAAAATTCTATCATATCTAAATCCTAACTAATCCCCTCAAAAATCTCCACCAAATCCTAATCCCATGATTTTCTCTCTCTAATCCTCTCCTCAAATCCCTAATCCTATCTTATCCCAACAACTCCCAGCCGTACCTCCTCTCCCTGCGTGCGCGAGCTCCAGGCCGAGCCCCCCTTGCAGCCGCCCTCTCTCCTTGATGGCTGCCACATCTCCATCTCCCAAGTCCATTGCCGCACACCTCCATCCATGACAGCCCCTTTCTCTCCCCCTGCAACCATGGCTGTCCAACAGATCAGCAGTCCTGGCGCCCCCTTTCCCTTGCAACAGCCCCTTGCCGAGCACCACATCCAGCCCCCAGCCGAGCACAGGCAGCAGTACCCGCAATACCTGCAGCGCCCCCTCTCTTCTCACCAGCAGCAGGCCGGCCATCACCAGGCAATGGCAGCACCTGCAAGGACAGCCGCCCTCTTCTCCAGCCGCTGCCCCTTCTCCTGGGTGCTGTCCAGACCAGCAACGCCAACGGCAGTGACTGCAGACCACGGAGCAGCCGCCCTTTCCCTTTTGCAGCTTGGCCGAGTCCTCTTGGGCGCTCCACTTCCATCTCAGACCAGCCCGGATCCTACAGAGCAGCAGGTCAGCCACCAGCGAGCGTGGCAGCAACAAATCCAACAGCGGCAGCAGCAGATCGGGCGACAGCCCCTTGTCCAGATCTGCGCAACACCTCCGACGAGCACCATCCCCTCTTCGGCAACTCGGCAACACTGCCAGCAGGCCAGCCAAGTTCCCCAGCAGACCCGGACAGCAACCAACACCCGTGGCATCCTCCAACAGCGACTCGGCAGCCCAGATCAGATCTGCAGCGGCTGTCCAGATCCAGCGCAAGTTCAGGCGAGCTGCAAGTTCTCCTAATCCGCGCCAACCCGTTGTCGGAGACCAGTACGGTGGCCTTCTCCAGCACCTTGGCCACCCTCCCATGCAGTCCGATAGCGAAGAGCGGCACCACAGCGACCGTAACGGCGACTCGCCCGGCGACGACCAGATTTCCCAAAGTGAGTGTTTCTCCTCATCTCTCTCTCATTCTTTAATTTGGAGTAATTGTAAATGTTTTTATGTATGTGATGAATCATTTAATGTGTTATATTGTTATGAGTGTGGAGAACTTTAAGTATGGTAGTGGATTTGTCATTCCCTTTACCTTACATGATGAATACATAGAATAGGAGATGTACATGTCTATGATGTTGGAATCCTTTATTTACCATATGAGTGCTTAGATTATCAGTGTAGATATGCATGTTGAGAGTGGGTGTGTATTGGAGAGAATATGGGAAGAAGAGTGGATGTATCTCAAGTTTTTAAGTGCCAAGATAGAACCTGATTAGTCGACTAATACCTATTATTAGTCGACTAATCCTTGTATTAGTCGACTAATCCTAGACCCTAGTCGACTAGGCTTCCTCCCAGGAAAACTGGTGAACTCTCTGTTAATTCCCTGTCAGTCGACTTGTCACCTGGTTTAGTCGACTAACAGTAGTTAGTAGTCGACTTATATTTCCCCTAGTCGACTAATTATGAGACCTGAAAGTTGTGTAGCACCCTGTATCTGTACCAGTCGACTGGCCTTACTTTTATAGTCGACTTACCTTGCCCTAGTCGACTTGGACTACCTCTATAGTCGACTAAGAACCCTTCTAGTCGACTACATATTTCCCCTAGTCGACTTCAGTGAGTCTGTCAGCTGTGTATGGTTACCTGATGGATTGTGGACTTCACCCATGAGTTATGTGTTGGTCATAGATGAATGTATATGATATCGAGGGATGGATACATGATGGAATGACTTGACTTATCATGTTAGAACTTATATGCATGGATTGGATACGTTGTCAGGTGTTGGGATCTGATGTTGACCTTAATAGAAATGTGAACCCTGAGACTTGAGAAATAGATTAGATTGTTAGAATGAGGAAGCTGTGCCTGATTATGGATATATGTTGGAATAATAATTATTATATCAAATTGCAAGATGTGTTATGGAACTAGATGATTATGGAACCGTTGAGAATATGAGTTGGCTGTAATGACTTCGGATTATCTAGACTTATATTAATTGCATGGAATGATGACCAGTAATTAGACCTAACTTTATTAGTTGAGTATTTGAGGACAAATCAGTTATGACTGGATTAGTTGAGTGAGACTTAGATTGACCTTGAGTTAGAGGTTATCCAGAATCTGTGTTCCTTATATTGTAGCCTGATCTGTATTAAGATGGGATGGACGTTGTTGATTGATAGTTGTGACTATTTGGGATTCGTTTAGGTGATATATTTCATGTAGAGGACTTTCCAGATTTGATATTCATTTATTGGTGATGACATGATGATGATCCATTCAGATGTGATGTGTACTTGTTATGACGTTAGAGGCTGGCTATTGAGTAATATCTAGTTCTGTTATTGTACTGTGCATATTACTAAGGTTACTGGGACAAGATTGTTTGACCGTAACCCCGGTACAGTTCTATTGTTCATCGTATACACGGTTACTGTTACTGTTACTGTTACTGATATTGTTCACCGTGTATACGATCACTGATTTACTCTTACTGTACTGTTATTGTTACTGTCACTGTATCGTCCCAGTATTCTAGAGAACATGGACATTGACTGATTTAACTGAATTGAATGAATAATAAAGTAATTGAACAACTTACACCGGGATTGGGGAAATTGATGGAGGAGACAGCGTCTGTATTTTGGGTGGACCTAGGATACAGGTTGCGCAGCCGACTGAGGGTTCCACTGCAGGGTTCCTGGGGGATGACTGACATCCCATCTGTACTGTTCTGTTCCACTGTTTTCACAGTGAGATTACTGTTACTGTTACTGAGTACCTAGCGGTACGGCCTGGTTCAGCGCCAGGAAACTGAGGCCGTGGTCCCGGGTATGTACGGGACCCACCTAAAGCATGAACAAAGTCTCTTCTATTAATTTCAATAATTTAGGACATCGATTGGCATGTGTGGTAGGCGTAGTATGGGATGCGTCTATTACGTGTGACAATTGGTGTTCGCTGACATAATTAATAATAAACTGTTGATGCTTTGTGACTGACTGTAATCACTTGGTTGAATATCTATATATCATTATGATAGACCCATGATTGTAACCAGGACCAAACTTATGACCAGACTTGGATACCAACCTAGTGACATGTGATAGGTTACACATCTAGACATCTGTTGTTTGCTACAGTTGCTTTACTTGTCTTGTACATGTACTCTTATTCTTGCTATCTTTATTCGTGTTGCTTTCATGTATATTATTGTTCAGTTATTCATCTTGTTATTTAGTCTCTTATATTTGCAGTTGTTCTTATTATTATTTATGCACATTGTTTCTTCTGCACGAGCTCTTTCCCCTTTACACACACTCACCATGGTCGCGTTCTGACGACCCTGGATTTGCACGTCCAGCTATTGGACGATTGTTTCTAATGTGCAGGTGTTCGATGAGACGTAGGCTTTGCGAATAGCTGGAGCTTCTTCTTATTCTATTCTGGTACTCTTACCTTTTTAGCTTTCATATTATTTCCTGATTCTTGTCATATCAACTCAGTTCTTATCCCAGTCACCATTCTGGTACTTTTGCATTCATGTTCCTGCTATATTCCTTGATTCTTGTATATCGCATTTAGCCTGTCATTATATTCTTGTTATTTCATGACTCTATCTTTTATCGCTTTCAACTGCCTTATTCTTGTCATTATTCATATGTTATCATGTGTAGCCTTATATGTATTATTGCAGTGATCTGGTTTAAATTATAACTTGTTCAGGTTAACTTAGGCTTAGCGTATATACGTGGGGTATTATCCTCGCGTATATACGTCGCCATAACGACCCCGTATCTTTAGGATCAGGGCGTTACAGAGTGGTATCAGAGCCAGGTTCGACATAAAAGAGAACCTAGTTCTTACCGGTAACTTGAAATGAGCTATAGATTCACTGCAATATACATATACTATCCATCATGATATTCAGCACATTTGGAATTGACTGTCCTCTTTGAAAATCCATCTATTTAATCTTTTGATCTCCCTGATCACATCTCTCCTATAGAGTAATCTTGGTTCCATCTTGATTCTATTCTCTTTGTCTATTCTATTTTTCTGATCTTGTCTTTTGAGATTGTTCACTTTATTTTGGAGCTGATAGCAGATATCAGAGCGCGCAGCGGAATCGTGGTGTCCCAATGAGGCGACGTGGAAGCTTGTTGTGTTCTCTCTTGATTTTAGATTCTTTTTACCATTCCCTACCTTATTTGAATTTCGAGGACGAAATTTTTATTAAGGTGGGTAGAATGTAATATCCCTAATCTAAACTACTGTATTTTAACTCCTTCAAGTATTTATTTTGATTTACTGAGTATTTTTATTTAATCAAGTTAATTTATTATTTTTCCTGAGATTATTATTATTAAGTATGAAAATTATTTTTGAGACAATAAATGGTGATTTGACATTTTATATTACCATTATTATTTTTGATTGACACTTAATTATTATTTCCATTATCTCATTAAGGTTATTATTCTTTATTAATATTTTTATTTCCATTATGATTATTATTTATTGTTAACGTATTATTATTCTATTGTTAGCATTCAACAATTATTATTTATGTTACTATTATTTTAGTTATTTATTTTAACAGTGGCATTGGTACTAATATTATTCATTCAGGTTGTTCTCTCCTTGCTAGCCTCTCACCCTACTTCCCATTTACCCATCTGGATTCTTAACCTATTATCTTGAGTCTACCCATTATCCATTATACCTCCTATTACCCACTCACTATTTGGATTCAACCGCTTGCACCCGTTCACCCAATTGAATCTATATACCCATTATAACCCACTACCCATTTACTTATTTGGATCCTAACCCATTACTCAATCCAAACCCAAACCCATTACCCAATATCTAATCCTAACAACCCAAAATCCTATCATATCTAAATCCTAACTAATCCCCTCAAAAATCTCCACCAAATCCTAATCCCATGATTTTCTCTCTCTAATCCTCTCCTCAAATCCCTAATCCTATCTTATCCCAACAACTCCCAGCCGTACCTCCTCTCCCTGCGTGCGCGAGCTCCAGGCCGAGCCCCCCTTGCAGCCGCCCTCTCTCCTTGATGGCTGCCACATCTCCATCTCCCAAGTCCATTGCCGCACACCTCCATCCATGACAACCCCTTTCTCTCCCCCTACCACCATGGCTGTCTAACAGATCAGCAGTCCTGGCGCCCCCTTTCCCTTGCAACAGCCCCTGGCCGAGCACCACATCCAGCCTCCAGCCGAGCACAGGCAGCAGTAACCCGCAAACACCTGCAGCGCCCCCTCTCTTCACCAGCAGCAGGCCGGCCATCACCAGGCAATGGCAGCACCTGCAAGGACAGCCGCCCTCTTCTCCAGCCGCTGCCCCTTCTCCTGGGCGCTGTCCAGACCAGCAACGCCCACGGCAGCGACTGCAGACCACGGAGCAGCCGCCTTTTCCCTTTTGCAGCTTGGCCGAGTCCTCTTGGGCGCCTCCACTTCCATCTCAGACCAGCCCCGGATCCTACAGAGCAGCAGGTCGGCCACCAGCGAGCGTGGCAGCAACAAATCCAACAGCCGCAGCAGCAATCGGGCGACAGCCCCTTGTCCAGATCTGCGCAACACCTCCGACGAGCACCAGATCCCCTCTTCGACGACTCGGCAACACCGCCAGCAGGCCAGCCAAGTTCCCCAGCAGACCGGACAGCAACCAACAACCCGTGGCATCCTCCAACAGCGACTCGGCAGCCCAGATCAGATCTGCAGCGGCTGTCCAGATCCAGCGCAAGTTCAGGCGAGCAGCAAGTTCTCCTAATCCGCGCCAACCCGTTGTCGGAGACCAGCACGGTGGCCTTCTCCAGCACCTTGGCCACCCTCCCATGCAGTCCGATAGCGAAGAGCGGCACCACAGCGACCGTAACGGCGACTCGCCCGGCGACGACCAGATTTCCCAAAGTGAGTGTTTCTCCTCATCTCTCTCTCATTCTTTAATTTGGAGTAATTGTAAATGTTTTTATGTATGTGATGAATCATTTAATGTGTTATATTGTTATGAGTGTAGAGAACTTTAAGTATGGTAGTGGATTTGTCATTCCCTTTACCTTACATGATGAATACATAGAATAGGAGATGTACATGTCTATGATGTTGAATCCTTTATTTACCATATGAGTGCTTAGATTATCAGTGTAGACATGCATGTTGGAGAGTGGGTGTGTATTGGAGAGATATGGGAAGAAGAGTGGATGTATATCAAGTTTTTAAGTGCCCAGACAGAACCTGATTAGTCGACTAATACCTGTTATTAGTCGACTAATTCTTGTATTAGTCGACTAATCCTAGACCCTATCGACTAGGCTTCCTCCCAGGAAAACTGGTGACCTCTCTGTTAATTCCCTGTCAGTCGACTTGTCACCTGGTTAGTCGACTAACAGTAGTTAGTAGTCGACTTATATTTCCCCTAGTCGACTACTTATGAGACCTGAAAGTTGTGTAGCACCCTGTATCTGTACCAGTCGACTGGCCTTACTTTTATAGTCGACTTACCTTGCCCTAGTCGACTTGGACTACCTCTATAGTCGACTAAGAACCCTTCTAGTCGCGACTACATATTTCCCCTAGTCGACTTCAGTGAGTCTGTCAGCTGTGTATGGTTACCTGATGGATTGTGGACTTCACCCATGAGTTATGTGTTGGTCATAGATGAATGTATATGATATCGAGGATGGATACATGATGGAATGACTTGACTTATCATTTTAGAACTTATATGCATGGATTGGATACGTTGTCAGGTGTTGGATCTGATGTTGACCTTAATAGAAATTTGAACCCCTGAGACTTGAGAAAACAGATTAGATTGTTAGAATGAGGAAGCTGTGCCTGATTATGGATATATGTTGGATAATAATTATTATATCAAATTGCAAGATGTGTAATGGAACTAGATGATTATGGAACCGTTGAGAATATGAGTTGGCTGTAATGACTTCAGATTATCTGGACTTATATTAATTGCATGGAATGATGACCAGTAATTAGACCTAACTTATTAGTTGAGTATTTGAGGACATATCAGTTATGACTGGATTAGTTGAGTGAGACTTAGATTGATCTTGAGTTAGAGGTTATCCAGAATCTGTGTTCTTATATTGTAGCCTGATCTGTATAAGATGGGATGGACGTTGTTGATTGATAGTTTGTGACCATTTGGGATTCGTTTAGGTGATATATTTCATGTAGAGGACTTTCCAGATATGATATTCATTTATGGTGATGACATGATGATGATCCATTCAGATGTGATGTGTACTTGTTATGACGTTAGAGCTGGCTATTGAGTATATCTAGTTCTGTTATTGTACTGTGCATATTACTAAGGTTACTGGGACAAGATTGTTTGACCGTAACCCCGTACAGTTCTATTGTTCATCGTATACACGGTTACTGTTACTGTTACTGTTACTGTTACTGATATTGTTCACTGTGTAGACGATCACTGATTTACTGTTACTGTACTGTTATTGTTACTGTCACCCCCGTATCGTCCCAGTATTCTAGAGAACATGAACATTGACTGATTTAACTGAATTGAATGAATAATAAAGTAATTGAACAACTTACACCGGGATTGGGGAATTGATGGAGGAGACAGCGTCTGTATTTTGGGTGGACCTAGGATACAGGTTGCACAGCCGACTGAGGGTTCCACTGCAGGGTTCCTGGGGATGACTGACATCCCACATCTGTACTGTTACTGTTTCACTATTTTCACAGTGAGATTACTGTTACTGTTACTGAGTACCTAGCGGTACGGCCTGGTTCAGCGCCAGGAAACTGAGGCCGTGGTTCCGGGTATGTACGGGACCCACCTAAAGCATGGACAAAGTCTCTTCTATTAATTTCAATAATTTAGGACATCGATTGGCATGTGTGGTAGGCGTAGTATGGGATGCGTCTATTACGTGTGACAATTGGTGTTCGCTGACATAATTAATAATAAACTGTTGATGCTTTATGACTGACTGTAATCACCTGGTTGAATATCTTATATCATTATGATAGACCCATGATGTAACCAGGACCAGACTTATGACCAGACTTGAATACCAACCTAGTGACATGTGATAGGTTACACATCTAGACATCTGTTGTTTGCTACAGTTGCTTTACTTGTCTTGTACATGTACTCTTATTCTTGCTATCTTTATTCGTGTTGCTTTCATGTTATTATTGTTCAGTTATGCATCTTGTTATTTAGTCTCTTTTATATTGCAGTTGTTCTTATTATTATTTATGCACATTGTTTCTTCTGCACGAG